>JBAPLJ010000771.1:0-26185 GCA_037832345.1 Rhizophora mangle
CAAATGATATTATCAATTCAATATTAGATAATTAAATTTGAATATATTAATATAAATAAAAAAATACACAAAAAATTTTAATTTTGTAATAATTAAAGTAAATTATTTGATTAAATTAAACAATTTATAAAAATATTAATTAATAAAATATCTATTCTAAGTTTATTTGTAATTATAATATTTGATATTCTTAAGTATCGATAATGTTATTTTAATATTGTTAAAATTATTAATTTTAAATAATACTAATATTTGTTACTCAAATTTTTTCATCAAACATTTACTAAGTAAACCAAATTCTTCACATAAATCATAATTACTACACCCTTAAAAATAAATTCACTAAAAATTTTATATTGACAATTTTAAGAATTAAAAAATATAATATTAATTCAAGTAATAGTCACAAGGAATTAAATTGTTTAATTTTGTATTAAATTATTCATAATAATAATAAATCAATATATTAATAATTTTAATTCTAACAATTCTAGAATAGTTTCCAATTATTCATTTTCAACCCATATATTTATGTGTATTAACATAACAGTAGAAAGGGTGCCTTGTTGCAGCTAGACTTCAAACAATTTAGCTTTAGCTTTAACCATGTTAATGGTCCTACTTTATTGGTTGATAGAAAATTACCAATAAATCACAAAATGCTATGACTCTTAAAAGATGATTTTTTTAAACTTATTTAAAAGTAATTCATAAGATCATGCTTTTTTTTTCTTTGGTTAGTTTCTAGTTAAAACGACAAAGAAGTACTACTAGTTCAATCTAGCCTATTCTTGAAATAAACTACTCACACACTCTCCCTTTCCTAAAAAAAAAAGAAAAACAAAAATGAATACACCAAGTACTACACTTGGTATGAAAGAGATGAAAATCAATTTCTTCTCTTAAAAAACTCCCAATAAGTAGCCAATGACCCAAAGGGATGAAAGAATTAGTTATTTTTCATAGGATTTACTATTCTTTTATAGACAGACTAATTATTATTTTTATTTATTACTATTATTATTATCATTAATTTATTATTAATTTTATTTATTATTTTTTATTTTATTCTTCTGCTTTTGTTTCTTTTTGTTTTCTTTATTTTTATAGTCATTTATCTATTTGTCTATTATTTCTAATAGATTGAACTAAATAAAATAAAAAAAATGTATTAGATTTTTAGATAGTATAAATTAATTTTTTAATTAAAATTTATAATAAAAGAAATATATTTTAATTGAAATTTAGTGTCAAGTCTTATATCAATTATGAAATATATCCTTTGTTTTTATTACAACACTTCTTTAAAAAAACCTAAAAAAGAAGTTTTGATTGAACAAAATGATGAAACAAAAGCAAGTTGGTATACTAATTCTAATAATAAAAAATAATCCAATATAAAAATACAATAAATAAATAAATAAATTATAGGAGTGAAATCTTAATATAATTTGAAAAAGCAAGCAGCACATCTAAGGTAATATTTTTTTTTTTTTTTAGGATTTAACAAAAAGAATCACAAATAAAAGTGCTAATGCTAAAACTAGGCCATAAATTATTCGAGCTTCCATACAAACCAAACTAAGCAATAAGGTAGCTCATATTTTTCCCTCCACCTTGGGTTGTCTCATGATGCCTTCTACAGCTTGCCCCATGGCATTACCTTAACCAAACCCGAGTCCAGTAGAAGCAAGCCCAATGGCTAACCCAATAGAAATAATGGAAACAACGAAAATCAATGGATTCATGATAAGTTCCTCACACCAAATTAAAGGAATGGTTAATGATACAATCAACCAATAAATTATGATTTAATTATTCTATTCCATTGATAAGATTTTCAATATGTCAAAGCAAAAATAATTAAGAATTCCAAATTAAAATTAAAATAATAATATTAATGAAACATCAAAATTTATTTTGATATCTATATTTTTATTTATTATCTACAAAGTTTTTGTCAATTCATTTAATTTTTTTTACTATTTTTTTTTTTTCTCTAGAAACATTCTTTGTTTTCAAACTCTTTTAATTTTTTTGAATGAACTAAAAAACAATTGTTCATTGATTGAATCTTTAGATAATTACGTGATACATTTGTGATAAGGCTTCTCCCTTTTTTGGCATAAGAAAATCATTTATTACTTGACATTTTTATATGATAAAAAAACTTCTCCTTTATGTGATAAATTAGTATGGGTATTTTTTTCTTTAAAAAAAAAGAAGTAGATTTGAATTTTTTTTTTTTCACTATAAAAAACTAAAAAGAAAAATTTAAGATTTATTTTTCCATTTTTTTTAAAATTATTTTCTATTTTTTTATTTTTTTTCTTAATTATAAATATTTAAGTTATATGAATTTTTAACATATGTGAAAGTTGTTAATATGAATTAGATAAATTATAATAAATAATATATCATAATTTAATAAATTGAGTAATCAAATACATGTTAAAATTTTAATTATATTAAAATACTAAAAAAAATTACAAAAAAAACAATTAAGTTAATGTTAAATATCCCAAATAATTGGAATTATGTATGAAAACTAGAGTATAAATAAAATACTTAGATATTCATTAAATTAAGCAAAACACTACTACTTAAAAATTTTGTCAGACTTTTTTTAATTTCTATATAATATATATATATATATATATTACCAAAGTTGAAAAAAAAACTTCGCATGTTCTCTCTTTGTCATGTGACAATTTCTTGTTAATTTGTAAATTAAGTGAAAGAAAAGAAAAGGTTTCTTCCCAAAATTTTTTTTCTATTTTTTGGTCTTCTTATAAAAAGAAAGAAAAGAGAAAAAAAAAATACTAAAAAATTTAATTTTACTTATATTTTTTTCCTTTTTTTTTGAAAATTAAAAGATTAATATTTTAATTCAAAATTTATTTTTTCTCTTTTTGCTTATAAAGGAAAAAACATTATAACATTTATGTTTTCTTCAAAAAAAAAAAAAAAACTTCCAATTTAAGTACATATCAATTTTTACCTCTTTAAGAATAAAAATTGTTGAATTCTCTTTTAATAACTAAGGTAGTAAAAGTTATTTAGAAATTTTCTTTTTTAGAAAATTAAATAGAAGTCTGTTTAAATTTCTCTTAGTCCATCTCTCAATCTATTATTGTAAGATTGCCAAAATGTAATAGAGGAAAGAGAGTTACAAGGTAAGGTTTCTTACTCTTTAAATTTTTAATATTTAATTTTTTAATAGATTCTTTTCTACTCTTTCTCTCTATCTTTGCTTCTTTTATTGAGGTTTAGGTGTTTCTTCTATAAATGTGAGATTAAGTGAATTGATCAAATGAAACATTTTTAACTAGCTTTCTTCTACTATTCGAGAATAAACAATAAAAGGAGAAAAACAAAAAAAG
Organism: Rhizophora mangle; assembly: GCA_037832345.1. Lineage (NCBI taxonomy): Eukaryota > Viridiplantae > Streptophyta > Magnoliopsida > Malpighiales > Rhizophoraceae > Rhizophora > Rhizophora mangle. The sequence continues at coordinate 3,384 of JBAPLJ010000771.1, forward strand.
TATATCCTTTAATATTATCTTGTTTTCCCTTGGCATGACTAATGATTAGGATTAATCCTCAAAATGTTGCATAATTATAATAGTACTTGTCTTTTAAAAGTAATGATCATTCAAGAAAATTATAACATATTTATTATTTAGTCACTTTTCAAAATAGATGTCTATGAGCATGATTGCAAAGTGAGAATAACCATTCTCTTCAAGGAGATAGAATGAAATGGTTTCATTCTTTGTTTTCTATTTCTAAGATAACTCATAGATGGAAATTAATGTATTTTTAAAGGCTAATGATCATAATTTAACATATAATCAAACTAAATATTTTATGATTTTCAAACTATGCATGTTATAATTGTTGGACTATCCATTTATTTGACCATTATACTATTTATTCTGTGTATTAAAATAGCTAGTTGTTACTATTGTAATTCTTACTTATGAGTAATAAAACCAAAAAAATTATAAGAAGGTCTTCATTCATCACCCATAGTGTACTAAGAAAGATCTTTGTGAATTATCTTCAATACTTTAATTTAAAAGGGTTTATGATCCAGGGTTAACCAAATGAGTTATTTATGTAACCTTCCAATTGAAATATATATTAATGGGAAGATTTGTCCTATCCTGAGAGGATAGTTGCTATATAACATGATATATCGTGACAATTTGTCTTCAGAGATTGAAACAATCCTTAGGATTGTTGGGAAATAATCAACAAAATAATATATAATATTAAAACAAAAGTATATTAGCAAAAAGGATCACTTGTTTCTAGGTTATGTGTTCTGATAAATTGTTTTTTAATTATCATTAAATTAGATTGTCCCAAAATTTTGGGAAATTATTAGGATTCTAATTGATAAAAATAAAGGTATTTCCAAGGCTATTAATTGAGAAATTGTTGCCATCATTGGCTATAATTTTTTGTTATATTATTGAAATGCAATATCTATTATTTAGTTATAGTACATTAAGTAGAAGTTCTTGTTTCTTATTATCACTTTGGGCTTGCAAAATGTTGCATCTATAAATTTAAAAAATGAGGTAGAATTTTCAATTTAGTCATGAGATGGTGATGGTTTCTTTTGTATTTTCAAATAGTGAACTGACGGACTACTAGTTACTTTTGTTATTATGATCATTACTTGTGTTTTGGAGCTATGTCTAAGGTAGTATGATCATTTTTTTGTGTTACTTGATGTCATCATTGCTTATTATAGTTTAATATTTACCAAATCTATAGGTAACCAATGGACTAACTAAAGAATCTAGTTATGAGTTCTTCAAGATTTTTATTTTTGGTAGGAAACAACTTGGTGTAGCATTAAACAACCATTTATTCAATCCATTCACACCATTACAAGGTGTCAATTGTTGGTAAGACTAATTTAAAGTGGAAATCATGATTCCAAGAGATTATGTTGCATTAACCTTAGTGCTCTTTAACCTTTCATGTTCAACAGATGAAAAATACCTTAGAAGAAAGTACAATGCCTTATAAAGTCATAGAAGATTACCAAGCATTAAATTGACTACTACTGACTAATTGGTGCCTGTTATTATGTTGGAACATGTGACAATTCGGTACTCATTCTCTTACAAGCTTTGAGATGTAGTACAATATTGTAACACTATGCTCAAATGAAATGACAAATTGTTAGTTCTTGTTGAATGGATAATTTTGGATGTTTTATCATAATCCATATATTATGTATGCTTTCCTAGTTGTAGTTATGCATATCAAAAACTAAAGCTCTAATCTTTAAATTTGACATTTGTTATCAATCTTACAATTATGTCTGATAGTGATAATGACTTATTGTGCTACAGAAATTTATTTATCCTAACTCATGTTTCTTTAGTTTGTTTCACTTGGATTAGGAGGCCAATTGTATAATTAGGTGCTCTCTAAGGCATATAAGTTGTTAGGTCAATTTCATTGTTACTAACCAATTATTTTGATTGCTTTAGTGAAGAACTTGTTGAAATATTGACTTGTGCAAACCAGTTGCCTAGTATAGTATAGAAATAATGATTTGTTTGTATTATAAAGTGATACTAATGAATAATAACCCTATGTGTTAATGGATGTGTGTCATGCCAATACTTGAAAGTATCACTTTTCTATTAGATGGAATATACATACATACATACATTCATATATATATATATATATATATATATATATATATATATATATATAGATGTTTGGGCCTTAGATGCTTGTAGCTTGACAAGATGCTTGAAGCTTAAAGATAGTTGCTTTTGGTGAAAAACGAATGCTTTTGCTTTTTGAAAAGTAAATTTTTTTACTTTTAAAAAAGGGAAGATGCCTTTTGCTTTAACATTAAGTAAAAGTAGAGATTCCTTTTGCTATAATGGGTAATCAATTTTCTTCATGTTGGCCTTATCTAAGTCAAAGTATCAAGCCTCTATCTAGCGAGGGCCTAGAAACCTCAATTCTTGTAGCACTTAAGGACTATGTTTATGACCAATTTATTTAAATTGTTTTCCTAATTTCATAATTTCTTTGCATTACAAGAACATCCTAGATATTTTGTCCTTACAACTCAAGCTCAACAATAACACATTTTTTGAGGGATCCATTCCTTTGAGTCTAATGTACCAAATCCATTATATGGCTATGAAGATAGCCTTCAAAATAAAGGCACTCAGGTATGGGCACATGTGGTGAAATAGTCTTATGATAGACTGACATTCACCCCTCAAACATTCAAATACCTAAATTTATCAAATACCATAAGTGTCACTTTCTAACTAAACTTTTAAGAACAAAGCTAACAAAAAAATACATTGAGGGAAATGGAACCAATGCCTATAAAGAATGGTCAAAAGTAATGGAAACCCAACCTATGTGATAGGAGATCCCTCATTGACCTCATGTGTACTATCAAATTTATAAAGTTCCACCATATGGTATAGATTGTGAAAAAAATCTAATGTTTAAGGTTGAGTTATACTTTTAATATATTATATAACCCTTATGGATAATGTGTTACTAAATTGTAAACATAATAAATTCAACTATATAAAAGTGGAGTGTCACTAGTCTGACAAGGTCCTAAGTAAGATCTCTAAAACTTTCATAAAACTAGATGAATTAAGGCCTAACTACATTGAACTATATTGAACAACATGATATTTGAGAATATAATATGGTGACAAGTTCACTATTATTCATGTAGAAGTTATGACTTAAAAATTTTTATTTCATTATGCTTCTTATCAAAACTTGTCATGCTAGTTTTGGTTCATAGCCCAAAAGGCATCAAAGATAATACATTATACTTTTGTTGATTAATTCAGCAAAATTGGTCTTTGAAAATAGTGGTTGATTGTTGTAAATTAGCGTATTTTTAAAAGCTAATTATTGTAATTTAACACTTGGTCAAACTACATATTTTATAATTGTTGGACTACTAATTTTTTATGACCATTAGATTATCTATTATTTGACCATGAAACTAGCTATTATGTGTATTAAAATAGTTAGCTATTACTATTGTAATTCTAACTTATGAGCTATCATTCTTACTTATAAGTAATACAACTAGGCATATTTCATAAATATCTTCTTTCATCAAACAAAATTTTACTAAGAGAGATGTTTGTGAATTCTCTCCTACAATGTATTTGAAAAAGGTGTATGATGCTAGGTTAATCAAAAAAGGAGTTGCTTTGGTGCTCTTACAATTTGAAGTGCACATTAATGGGAAGGTTTGTCATATCCTTGAAGTATAACCACAATAATGAGATGCACTATGACAAAATAGTGCCATGCACACTTTAGATATGACATTCTTTTTGATAATTTAGTTTTTTTTTTGTAGCATTATATATTATTTTGTAGATTATTTGCCAACAAAACTTGCTCTTGTCTATCAACTCTAGCTATTCCTATTTATACTAGTTCCCAACAAGAAATGGGGTTGAAATGTTTGTCTTTTCTTCCTATTTTTCTTCCTTTGTTTTTTTGTTTGGATCTTTAAATAAGTATAAATTTTTCAATTTTTATTGTTTAACTTGTTCACCCTTGATGTTCAAGGCCAAATGAAAGCACACCCTTAAATTCTCTAATAGTCCTAACTTTTAACTAACCAAGAAGGTAATTATTTACTTCACATTGGCTTTTGCATTTAATTTTATTTGTCAATTTTTTTTTTCAACATTTAAGCTAAATTCTTTCATGATACAAGTTCCTTTGTTTCTTGCAAGAATGCACAATAGTGATAAAGAAGTTGTGCAAGCCACCAAATGATTTGGTTTGACCAAGGAAATGTAGTTTAGGTTGAGTAAGTTCATCCAAAACTATCATTATTGAAACTTGCTTAAGTAACAAATCATAAAAACACAATTTGATTCTCACTTATACTCCTTGATTCAATATTGAATTGGTTCTTGTAAGCTAATTAATTATTTTCCAAGTTTGATTTGATTACTCTCCTTTTTTAAATAATGTTTTTCATGATTCTCTTTTTCATTCATGTTTTTGCCTTCTTTCATTGTGGAAAACGGGTTGCAATTGGAATTGAAGTCACTAATAATAACAACATTGAAGCCTTTTTTCCCTTTAGGTTCCTCTTTTCAAGTAGATCATTATATGTTTGGTTGCCAAGAAATTAAAAAAACAAAATTAATTAGCCTATAACTATATATTTTGTGTGGGCCCTAAGATTATTGTCCATGTGAATATGTTTGGCAAAAACTAAAGTTTCAACCATAAGGTTATTTCTTGTATGTTATGAATACTTATGTGTCTTAGTATATATAAAGGTGATAGAGAAGACATTCTAGGCTTCAAGTAGATATATTTGAGTAGATTAAGTGCATTAGGTTAGCAAATCCATGAAAAGCTCTCCTATTGTGTGGAGCATTGTGTGTGCAGAAATGAGTTCCCTTATCTTTTTTTATCTGTCTCTATATTTTTTTCTATTTTTTTATATGAGTGTGCTTCAATCCCTACTCATTTCTAAGATTCTTGTATTGCACTCTTTTAAATTTCTTTTATGTGTGCCTTTGATCTCTTGCATTATAGAAACTTGACTTTGTTCTCTCATGTGTATGTTAGTTATACTCATTGGTCTTTAAGAGGTAATTTTGTACGATTAGTTAAATGTATGCTAGTTGATTTCATTTTTAATTGTGATTTGATTATTTTGTCTTATATTTATTCTGTAACCACTTTTTTTTTTTTTTTTTGGTCTTTTAATATGGTTAGTGAGGAAAACAAGTCATAATTAGAATTAATGGCACTCATGATAAGAACAATAAGGCAAATCATTATCTTAAGACAAAGAATTTGTTGAACTTAATGATCTTTGATAATTAATCATACATTGCAATAGACAAATTTTTAGTTAATCTATGATATTTGATATTTGGGATTAATGATCTCTATAAATATACTAATATCTATTTGATCTTTGTAATTTATTTGAAAATTACCTTTAAGCTATTTAGATACTTATAATATTTAAGAATCTCTAGATAAATAGACTTTTTTGTTATTTATATGTATATTGGTTGATATTTGATGATTCTAACTTTATACATTTATTCCTTTTTACATTTACTTGTTTTTTCTAAAGTTTTATACCAATTTAAATTAATTAGAATATGTTTTGTAATTTATGTATGTTTTTGAGAGGCACTGTGAATTTGTACTTTTAGTAGGCAAATTTCTAGCATTTCATCATTTTAACCTTTGTCACTTATTTCAGATTTTTCATTGACTTAAAAGCTTAAATTTAAAAAGTGGTCTTTATTGAAGTTGTAGTAGACATTTCAAATTTTCTAGATTGGGGTTGTGAGTCTTGATCTAAGGTCATTTAGGCCTTAAGACTTTGCTTCAAAGACTAGGCAAAAACTAGAGTCTAAATCATAATTACAATAGGATTCCTATCCAAGCATTGAATATTTGAATGGCCAAAACTTGAGCTTCAAACATCCAAATTAGGTGATTGAAAGGCCTTAATTGGAGTTCACAATGAAAAACAACAATTATTATGAGATACTCTCAAGCCCAAAATCGTTGCTTAATGGTCCAAAAATAATTGAAAAGTCATTGCAGAATCTATTGTAGGCTGGATTGAGTTAGTCTCAGTTTTTAGCTCATAACTTGGGATTTAGACCTTTGTTTTGGGCAAGACTAGATGAATTAGAAAGCCAAAGAAGAGGACTATAACTTTGATTTTGAAGAAAGATGTTAATTCATACTATATCTATTTAAGAATTAGCTTGGAACTCATTACAAGAATTCTATCACAATTAGGGAAACAAGTTTTTTATAACTTGGAGAATTTAAGAGATTTTTTTAAAGTATCTAGGGTTTTTTTGTGTCTGCTATGTACATTTTTCTAGGTTATAAAAAAGACATTTTAGTCATTGAAACATAAAGAAGAGAGACAATCGCACAAGAGGGTAGCAAACATATATTTAGTAAGAATTTAAGTTTTTTTTTTCTTAAGTATGTGTAGCTATAAGTTTTCAAAAATTTTGGAAGATTTCAAAAATTTAGTAATTTGATGAAATAGATTGTTTTGTTATGTTGTTTTTTTTCTTTCTATTGTAATTATTTGAGTTATTTTGATTAAATTGATGAATGATTATTGTTTTAATTCATTCAATTAGGATTGTTGAATTGATTAAATAATGATTGATTGCTAGAATTAGGGATTGTGACTCCACTAACAAATAAATGGGCTATGATAGTGGTTCTTATGTAATAGTTATAAACTACAACCTGAAACCCCTAAGGCTACACTTATAACCACTACGTAAATAGATTTTGATAATGTGTGGCAATATTTGACTTTAGACAATGGTGCAAAACTACATTATCTTAGGAAAAGGCAATCATTATAAATGTTTAAGTAGCAATCTTGAACCACTTCCTATTTTTTCTTAGCAAGGGAATAAGGCAATAGTCTACAACTGTTCCTTAATCTTAAAAAAAAAAAAAAAGTAATAATAAAGGGATTAGGTAGCAATAACCATTACCTTTTTTTTTTTTTTTTCTAAAAATGAATTTTTTTTAAAAAAAAAATTAAAGGGATAAGGTAGTGATCTAGAATTATTGCCTAATCTTTTTTTTTTTCTAAATAAAGGGATAGTGGTCTTGAATCACTACCTATTCCATTTGAAAATAAAAGGAAAAGGTAGCAGTATTGAGTTGTTACCTTTTTTCTTTTCTAAAAAAGGAATAAGGTAGCAATTTGAAACCATTATCTATTCCTTTTTGAAAATAAAGGGATAAGGTAATAGTTTGGAATTGTTGTCACTTTATTTTTTAAAAAATTAAGGATTATGGTAATGGTCTTGAACCATAGCTTATTCCTTTTGAAAATTAGATAAAAGCAAATTGGATACATCATTATCCTAGAGGTAAAGGAAACATGCTATGTAAAATTGATTCAGTTCCCCATTAAATTATTCAAATTTGGAGAGGTCTAGAAACTATCAAGTTCAAAGTGAGATTTTCCACTTCTTTTCTTTATCTTAAACTCAAATTTTGCTCATCCATCATTCATTAGTTGAAGACTCTAGATTTTATGGGTAAAGCACAATCTCTATCACATGTAAGTTGATCTCTCCATGACCACTTTTCTCCTGTCTTTCTTCCTTTTGATGTTTGGGATTTCATTCAAGTTTATGGATATCTTGTGTTGGATCTCATATTTTTTTGAAGAAGTTTTCAATTTTCTTTTCTTTGTTTTTTTTTCTTTATGTGTTACATTTTTGTTTTTTATTTGTAATAAACAAACACTAGATGTTGAGTTCTTGAATTGGGCTTTTTTAAGCTATATTTGGACTAGAATACTAGGGATGATTTTGATTTGGTTCAACTTGGATGGAATGGCTTACTAAATCACTTTTTTTTTTTTTTTGCTTGAACATATATGCATCGATCATTAAGAAGCATCTCGTTTACATAAAAGTCACCCTTATGTCACTACTTTACTCTTTACTGCTCGTAAAGAAAACTAATTTACTCACAGTCTCATGTACCTCAATCATCAATTCTCCCATACCCACACCTACCTTGCCACCCACAAGGTCTATTTCCCAATTCCTCTGCTTGTGTTGTCTTCATCATCCTTCATTCTTATGACATTTTTATAGGCCTTGATTAGTATAATTTAAATATTTTGATTTCCCCTTGTCTTTATTTTTATTTGGCTTATTGTTTATTCATTTGTTGTTTGCTCACATCATTATAGTTCATAAATGTGATCAATGAACATCATTCATAATTATCATATGTTTAATTTCTTAGGTTCCAAAAATTGAGAAGGTTGTTGTAAACTATGGTATTAAAGATGCTACATAGAATTCTAAGGGTTAGGATGTAGCAATTAATGACTTGGCACTGATGATTGGACAAAGACCCATAAAGACACAAGTAGGAATTCCATTGCCACCTTCTAGATTAGGGAAGGCCAACCACTTGGCATTGTAGTCATGCTTAGAGGAAACATAAGCATGCTCATTTTGTCAATTATGACACTTATTTTATGCTACTTTGATTTTTGTTATTTTTTATTACTTGAACTTGGATTGGGAAAGCTTTTGTTGTTTTTTTTAGCTCCTTATTCTTTGATTTACAAAAATAAAGGCATATTGACCTTGGAATTTTACAGTTTGGAATATTATGTTACAATTTAACATTGCTATTTGTCCCCAACATTTTAAAAATTTTGTACCATTTGAAGACTTGCATCAATATGTTAGTGCTCCAATCATCTTCACCACAATAATGATATTACAATTTAGGATATTGAATTTATACAATGGATTGGTCACTACATTAAGTGGCCATCATATCATTAGATTTCTTCTTTAGATAATCTAAGTTTGTTCAAGTTACCCATAACACATTTATTATGATAGTAATTAAAAACAAGCAAGACATGAACACTGCTATTTGCCAATGATTTTCTTAAGCCTTTGCCACTTGAATTGACATGATAGCTTAATGGCAACAACACAAAATTGCTACAAATCAGAAATTGAAAGCACTTGAAGCATAGAAAAGCAAAGAATATCAAAATGTTGCTCTAGGTTAAATTAGTGAAAAAGAATCTCACAACATTAAGAACAAAATTAGCATAAGTGGGGGCCTAGGAATTGATAAAGGAACAAAATTCTAGGAACTTATGCCTAACTTTGTTCTAGGTTAACATACACAATATATATCTCAATCTTAAGTGTAGCAACAAATCTCAAAGTTTACAAGATATCTTGCCTTGTAGAAAATGTTGTTGCCATTATTGGTACTCTAAGGCTATGGTTTATTAACATTTAGTCCTTTAGGAGTTCATGCGGGATTACAAGATATGGATTTTCCATATTGAGCGACCACAATCAAGTTGGGTGATAAATGATACTAAAATTAAAGTTGATAAAAATGATGATATTGATGGGCTTTTAAATGACACCTTTAGGGATGTGAGAGAACTAGCAAATTCTAGCAATGTTAGGGAGAGTCCTAATGAACAAGCTAAAAGATTTTACAAGTTAATTGAGGAGGGGCAAAAAAAATTATACCTTGGTTGTAAGGCCTTGCCAAGGCTTTCATTTACAATTAGATTATATCTTCTTAAGTGTCTCTATAGTCTTAGTAAAGTAGCATTAGGAGATATGTTAGAATTAATTAAGGAGGCATTCCTTGATGCTAAGGTTCCTAGTTCATTTAAGGAAGCTAAAACTATGGTTAAAGAACTATGACTTAACAACAAAAAAAGAAAAAAAATTTATGCATGTCCTTGTGATTGTATGCTTTTTTGGGATAAGCATGAAAAGGTAGAAAGGTGTCATATATGTGGTGTTGGTAGGTGGAAAAACATGAAGGAAGTTGAAGGAGATAAAATCTCTAATGTATCATCAAAGTTCCATCATGTGTTAGTTAAAATTTTGAGAAATTTCCCTTTGAAATCCAAACCTCATGTGCCCTAACACAGTTGATGATATAGTTTAACATGTAAAACATCAACCTACAAATGGTAACATGAGATATCATGCTGATGGTGAAGCTTGAAAAATTTTGATATGTTGCATCCATCTTTAGCAAAGAAACCAAGTAATACTATATTAGACTTTATGCAACAATTTTGAACTATTGTCGTAGCCAATTTATTTGGTAGTGCCCATATTTATCCTATTCCTAATGACCAAGTAGCAATTAATAGTGGAGAATTGTGGATAAGTTTACTTCTTATTGTTATGAATAACTCAACATAAGTTAAATAATCTAAACTTGTGTGATTGCTTTTTAGATTAACCTTTAAAATTTTTTAGTATATAACTCTAGTGAGCTTATTCTTAAGGTATAGTAGTTAGGGTTTAAATTGAGAGCTTGTTTGATTTATTGAAAATCTAAGGGAGAATTCAAGTAACAGTGCTTGTTATTATATAGGAATAATGTTTTCAATAGAATTGAGTTAACATTATGCATGGTTGAAAGTTTCAAATAGTATAGTTGTGAATGAAATGAAAACTAAAATTTTATTAATTGATATTTCAATATTTTTTTTGTTTAATCAAATAATTTACTTTAATTATTATAAAGTTAAAATTTTACGTTACCCCTCATTTATATCAGTATATTTAAGTTTAATTATATGGCATTGAGTTGATAATACTACCTATGAAATTGAATCTTATTTACACTATCTACTAATATATTAATGATATTTTATTTCATTGAGTAATATATTAGTGGGACAAAAGATGTGACAATAAGGCATTCATCAAAGGAGAATAAACTTCTAACAACAAAATATAACCTAAAGCAATTTAAATGTAAATTTGTTATGTTTCCATTAAGAATATATTTATAATTGATTGTTGAGATATTTGTAATTATTCTTCTAGATCTTTGGTCACAACTATCAATCCTTTTGAATGAACATGAAATTTAGTTTGGTACCATTGTGTCTAGGATAGCTTATATATTTATCTGTCACAGTCACTAAAGTTGTGATATATGTCAGTAAATCCTATACTAAAACCTCTTTTTTTGGTTATTCTTTTTCTACCTTTTTTGCATAAGGATCACCTATTACCCTTACCAAAAAAATGGGATAACTCAAAAATGCTTGGTATTAGATGCCAAAAGCTAATAATTAATGTGACTATGATTATATGATTGGTACTTTGTGGTGAATAGGGAGTTGCGAGTACTACATTATATTATTATTACACATAAATAATGTCTATGTGTGAAATTTTAGGACAATTTATTTGTTATGATGATAATTTAAATCTATGGCCTAATAATATAAACAAATTTTAAATTATTAGACCATACAATGCATGGTATATTTTGGGAGTTTTTTTAATTATTATGTTCACATTAATAATTAGAACTCTACCATTTTTCACATAGGTGCAGTTAATTATGGGTTTTATGGTGAAAACCCACATGTTAGAGATAAAGTGTGTGATTGATTGCCTGATTAATCGCAAACATATTTGTAAGGATTGATATTTTTTTTTCCCATTCAAAAGCCCATTAGTCATGCCTACACATGTTTGAAATTTAAAAACCCAAAGATGAATTTCCATATTCTTAAACATTAAAACATCTCATCAAGGACACAACATAATCACTACTTCATTGTTCTTAATATTTATTAGTTTCACAAGTCAATTTGGTGATATATATTGTAGTTGGAATTATTGTGTTTACAATGCTACCATTGAAATTCTTAAGCATTTTAGGTCCTCTTTATTCAAAAATTTTGTGACTCTTTTTCTTTTTGGAATAAGCTCAAGATTATGAAAAATATGTAAAACTATGAAACATAATTTATCAAAAATTTTCACAAATTTTTTGTATAGTAAAATAATGAAAATTTTTAAACCATGGAGTTCTAATGTCATGCAAACTTAAAAAATAAAAAATAGTTAAAGAAAAAAAATAAGTATACTAATTTTCAAAGCTAATAAAAGGTAGCCTATACAAGCAAATCATCTTCAGTCACTCATTCCTTTTGAGGTGGAATTATGTTATGGTTCAAAAGTAAGTTGGTTTAATGAGATATTTGCAAGTTAGTTCAAAAGTTTTCCTTATTGTTTACTAATTTATTTTAGGACTTTTTATGAATGTTTAGTTATTTATTCATGTTTTTTGATGAATATAAGTGGCTAGATCTTTTATTATAGGGCAAAGATGTAGTCAAGAAATTCTATTAACATACAAATATTTTTTTTTTTTTTGATTATTTTTTGTTAATTCAATTTGATGCTTTTGATTTTCATTCATGTTAATAATTGACCATTATTTGCATGTTTAAGGCATTAAATAATGGGGCAAAAGTGGAAGTTTAATACTACTTCATAAGAGCATTAAACCTAAGTTGTATAGTTTAGAAATAAATACACATCTTTGTGATCATTGTTAGGAATTCCACAAATCTTAATGAACTTGTGTTAATTTCTATATCATGAAAGTAGATATAGGATTAATATGTGAGTCTTCAAGGAGAACATCATCATATACCTTAAGGAATTCAATCATTATTGTTGACATGTTTTAATTCTAACAACCAAGTAATTAGTTTGTTAATGATATTTAGTTGATGAAATCAAAGCCCTAAAATCGTTGTTTATTGATTTATAGTTTAATTTAAAAGTCACTTGTAGTTTCATAGTTAGATAACCTTTTTTTTCATTTGGTTTAATTAGATAATGTAGAAATATGCATAATTTGGTAATTAAATTTCCTTCTTATGTGTGCTCATGTTCCCTTTACTATTTGAACATACCATAAACTTGTGGATTTTAGATTAATCAACATTTTTTTTTTTATTTAAATATGACCTTTATTTTATTTAATCTTAAATTTTGTGTAGCTTCTAATTTAAATTATGAAAATTATGGAAAAGAAAATTAATTTGAAAAATATTATGATTAATTAGGCAGTTATTTATATATGAAATTTTTATTCAAAATTTTACATTTTTAAAATTTAATTAATATGTTATTTAAATTATGTAAATTATATAAGATTTTAAATTGGAAGTGTCTATGTGTACAATTGTAATTTTTCACCATGCCAAACATGGTTTGTCGAAGATGTGGAGGGTAGTGCACAATTGTAATTTTTCTGTGGTAGATTGATGAATAGAATTGAAGATCATTGTATTTTCCCCCTTCTTTTTTCTTCTTGGTCACTAATTTTTTTTTGCATTATGTGGGATAACTCAATTATTGGATTTGCATTTTTCATAATGAATATTACATTTAAGCATTTTTCATCTTCTTAAAATTAATTGTGGATTCCAAACTATTCTTTATATTTTTACTGGGGATTGAGTTAGCATGCATCAATTTTTCTTTCATAAGTATGGCAGTGGCTCATAAATGTTTATGTGCTTTTAAGGTAGGCATATCTCCAAATTCTGGTAGACAAAATTAGTAATGCTCACTTTTGTTAACCATTTGTCAGACATAGGAGAAAAGTACCCTTGTTTTGGTACAAAATGTCTTAGTCTATTGAGTTTAATCTACTTTGTTCTTGCAACCAGAGTTACTAAATTTGGTTTAAACATTAACCCAAGCAGTTGACTAAGTTATTGAATCATTGGTTATTTAGTAAGTCAATAGTTTATCCAACCAAATCAATATCTATAGTCATTTTTTCTTATTAAACATAACATCAATAAAAAAAACCATCACATACTTCTAAAGTGTTATTGATTCTTTAATTTTTTGTTATACCAATACAACAAATAAGAAAACTAAATTACCAACAAAATGTAATCTAAATTGTCTTACATTATGAAGTTCAAATTTCAAGTTCAAATAATCTTAGATTTACAAATAGTCTAATACAATATAAAAAATCAATTCATCTATCATTATGAATTTCAAATTTCAAACTTTTAGAAAATGTTATTGAATTTTACTATCCTAATTAACATCATCACTCCCAAATCTATTTCCTATAGCTTGATTGGTAGGGTTCATATTATCAATGTTAGTCTCTATGTCTTATATATTCAAATCAACTTCATATGAAAATATAATAAACATTAATAGTAATGAAGAAATTTCAAAGAAAGTTAGAAAATTATAATACCCAAGTAAAGAATAAATAATATTTTAATTAGTACCATTATAGAATTGTTTTGGATGTTACATGTTTTCATCTCTTAACAAAAAATGTCTATAAGTTTGACTTCCTATATATTATCAATATAAATAAATTATTTATTAGAAAAGAAATTATAAAAGAAGGTAATGAAATAATTAATAAAATTACTAGAAGGCATGATGTTATGATCAATTTTAACAAAATTATGTTCAAAGTCTCCTTTCACATTGGTGAAAATCTTTATTTCTTAATTAATAGCTTATGCATCAATGATTCATTTCCATAAGAATACCTCTCTAGAACATCCAAAAAATAAAACAACTAGAGGATGTTTTTCTTAATCAATGTAGTATCATATTAACATCTAGAATTTAACCAAAACTAGTAGCATGAAGATTCTAATGTTTAGTTATATTAAAAAAAAGCTTGAAGTCTTGTCTTTAAGATTCTTAAGCCTCATAACTCAGTCCCATACTAGTTATGGCATTAATAACTAGTTAATAGTAAATTGAATTTACAACATTAAAGGGAATGGAAGCATCTATCATCCATCTAGATACAACAATATCACACCTTTCTATCACATCTTTGTTTACAATAGACTCTTCAAAGTTGATTAAGCACTAAGCCTTATCCTTGCCATAGAAAAAGATTAAATTTCTCCTAACTTACTAACTCATTTTTTCCTTAGCTTTTATTAGCTTTCCCTTTCCTTTATAGTTATAATGAGAAGATGGAATTGAAGTTTGTTGAACTTCTTGAATATCAACATCAAGATTTTGATATTGTTACTCTTTATAGGCCTTATATCTTAGGTTATAAGGATTTAACTCATCTAATGTTTTTTGTGCTTTCCTTTTCTTTAAAGAATAATCCTCATGATTTGGCTTCATTTGATGTTAAACATTAGGCCACACCATCCAACAATATTCTACTTCCCTTTTCATTCCTATTAAGTGTTACTTAACTTGATTAACACCTTACTTAACCAGATTAATACCTCCTCCTTAAAAGGATCCTTGTGCAACACAAATAGATCAATTTTTTCCTTCCACTACTTACTCTTTTATCAACCTCCTTAGAGTGGTCGTACGCTAAATTAGTTTTCTGCCTAATATTGCTTCACGTAGTTCTTACAAGAGATAGTTTTAGAATGACCAACATTTGATGGAGTCAAAGCTTCAGTAGAGGGTAAGGTGGTATCATCTTTAATTAAAGACATTTGACAATAAGAACATAAACATTTTAATAATAAACTTCATAAGACTAGAAAAAGGCCCTAGCTAAGAACTATGAATACCTTGCCTTTAAAAGATCTTTGTGCTGTACAAACACAATAATCTTTTCCTTCTAGTACTTGCTCTTTCATAATCTTTCTTACAATGGCCCCATGCTAAATCAATTTTCTATTTAATAGTAGCATTCAATGGAGTTAAAGCTTAAGTAGTAGGCAAGGTTTGATTATCTCCTATTGAAAAAAACATCAGACAACAAGAATACAAACATAAACTATAATAAATTTCGTAAGACTGGCAAAAGGCCTAAGAATGGTGGAAGAGAAAGAAA
Organism: Rhizophora mangle; assembly: GCA_037832345.1. Classification (NCBI taxonomy): domain Eukaryota; kingdom Viridiplantae; phylum Streptophyta; class Magnoliopsida; order Malpighiales; family Rhizophoraceae; genus Rhizophora; species Rhizophora mangle. Next base: position 19,069 of record JBAPLJ010000771.1, read on the forward strand.
AAAATTATCAAGTATTTCTAATTAATTGCATTGATGCCAAGCTAGGCAATAAAAATGTAGTGAATTATTTTTAAAAAAATAAGAAAAACAAGGTTGATAATTATCATGTCAATCAAGTATCCTACATTTCCCTATTAAAAATCTAGAAAAAGCTGATTGAGTTTCTCCTGGAGTTCTTGTAGGAGATGCACTTTCAAAAAAAGAACTGACATTTGATGGAGTTAAACCTATAACAGTAGGCAAGGTGTTACCATTTCCTATTGAAGACATCAAACAACAAGAATACAAACATAAACAATAATAAATTTCATAAGACTAGCAAGAGGCCCTAACCAACCAATAAGAATAATGGAAGAGCCAAAAAGAATTATCAGGTATTTCTAATTAAATGTGTTGGTGCCATTCTAGGCAATAAAAATGTAGTGAATTGTTCAAAAAAAAAAAAAAAAAGAAAAACATGGTTAATAATTATCATCTTAATCAAGTATCCTACTTTTCCCCATCAAGATCCTAGAAAAAGCTAATTGAGTTTTTCCTTTCTATTTGAATCTACCTTTATACTTTATGTTTCTACAAAATTGCTATAAATTGCTTCTAAGGGCAAAAAAAGAGTTAGCTAGATCATTGGGTCTTGGCATTATATATTTATGGGCACACCTACAACAACATAAACTCATGTATGTAGTCCATATGGCCTCAATTAATGTACCAAAGGAAAGATGTGAAACACAAGAAGCCAAATTATAGGTATTTTAGAATAATGAAATGATATTAATCATTGTGTTTAAATAACCTAAGTCAACAAGATATCTAGCTTCTTAATTAGCTCAAATGACATTGTTTGATCCTTTAGATCTAAAGTTTGCATGGCGATTAAGGGAGAAAAATTATCCTATGTCCAAACTAATAGAGATAGGGAATTGATAGTATCATATTTAGAATTTTGGGAGAACAAAAATATTAAGGAAGAAATCCAAAAAATTCCAAGATGTAAACTAAGACAAAACCAAGTGACAACTTGTTTTAATGAAAATTTTTTTCTGAACAACTTGAAAGAAAAGCAATAAAGATAAAGGAACTAAAAAATACATTTCCAAACTTTTAGTCTTATAGAAAAAAAGACCTATATCTTACTGTGCAAATACTCACATTACCTCATTAGAACATTTTTTATCATAAGTAAAAAAAGCACATTCAATTCTCCACATATACAGTACTATTTCATGGATTGGTTTGTCATTTTGGCAATACACTATTTTTTCTACCTTTAATTCTCATATGAGCTTTCAAAAGTTTATTGAGATGCATAGGCAAAATGAATGGGTTGCATAATAAATAGTTTTCATTTTTGTAAAATATTATTTGAACAAAGAATAGAAAGACCAACATCTTTGGAAAAATAATAGAAAAGTACAAAAAAAAAAGAACATCAAATAGATAAATGAAGTAGATAGCATTTGCATTTAACTTGAAACATATAACTAAGCTTTGCTTGGGCTTGTAGATTTTAAAGAAATGGGAAGATTATGCAAGACTACCTCCAATTGTACAACTTGTAACTTTTAACATTTTGAATGGGCTAAGGAAAAAGAAAAACAAGTTTTTATTGACTAATTTTACCATAACACTAAAGGCTAACAAGTTCAAAAGTTTGGTACTCCTATGATAGGAGGTAAAGGGATGACACTATATTAGATATCCCATAAGCAATGTTATGAAGTTTCTTCACATCAATTAATCTCATTTGAGATAAGTAATAGTAAAATTCCTCACCAACTATGCTTTTGCTTTTTCATTTTTTTCATTTTTATAATAACTCTTGCTTTGATTTACTCAAGAATTAGAGTTTCCCATGATTAACAAATATTTTCCTTTTTATTTGGAATGAAAACTGTTGCTTCATTGTCCAAGTTTTGGTGTACACATTTTTCTAATCATGTTTATTGGTAAATAAGAACCTACATTAAACACAAGATCATAGTTTTATTAGTTCCAATAATAAGCATTTGAAGGATGAGAAGGATGGTTCATAGATCAAAAAAAAAAATCCAAGCCAATATATCTTAATCATGGCCATGAACATGAGTGTGATCATGAAGTTAAAACACAACCTAGGAAAATTAGTGTTTACCTTAAACATGATCGAAGACAATAAGAGTCAAAGGTGGACTTTGGAAAAGTGGGCAACAAAAAATTGAAGCCATATTGAAGATGATGGAAGGTTGGATTAAGAGGTTGCAAGAATGCCAAGTCTTTTTCTTTGGATCGTGTTTGGGAGACTAGAGAATTCTAGCCACCACCAATTAAAAATGATGTCATTTAGCCAAAAAAAGGCTCAGTCTAGTTTATCCAATTTTCTTAATCATCTGAGTTTCAAAAAATTGGCCAAATCAATTGGTTTTTTCTTGTTCAAAGTACCAAATGATTTTTATACTAACCCAGCCCAGTCTAGTGCTTCAGTGATTCATTGGTCCAACTAACTGGGCTGAGGTTCAATTAGATTGATAATGTATTTTGTCTCCTATGTGTTTACATGCAAAAATTTGTGAAATATATACAATATTGTTGATGAAGTTAGTTTTTAGTACTCATATACAATGTGTTCTATGAAAAGACATGAATTGGTCTTATAAGGTAAATTATGAAAAGTAAACCATGGCTAGCTAGAATTGACTTATTCCATAGAATAAAGGAGTCAATCTTGATTTACTATCTTACCTAGATAAGATGGTTTAACACTTGAAAGGAGACACTAGCACTTCATATGCATAATAAGTCTTATCCCTTCATTCCAATAACTAATTCAAGTAAAGAAATTGTGAAATTAGCTTACATATCTACACCAATTACTTATTTCATTATGACATTTATGTTATTATGTCTTGGTAGTTAGAATCCCATGAAGTCCATCTAGTAAAGAAATTATTACTCTAAATAGTTAGTTTTCTTTAGTAGGGGAGAATCATTTCTTACTCAGAACATGAAATTGTCTCTTAATTCCTTGACAATAGGACATTTGATATAGGTTGTCTAAATCCATTTAAGTCTATCAAAAAAGGGAGCTATTATTGTTGGTAATCTTTCTTTACCACAAAGAATTGTTCATTGCTTGAAACCTATGATAACTATCTGATTTCTTGGTAAAAAGGCTTCTACTTTTGTTGCTAGGGTTCATTCACACCAAATGATTATGAAATTAATATCGTTGTATATAAAGAACATCAATTTTTTTCTTTTTTTTTTTGTGACATACATGACATACATCTTGAAAAGTCTAAATCCATTGAATTCCATTAAACAAAGGAGTCATTCATTTTGATTAGCTTTTCTTACCAAGATTGAATGCTTAATTGGCTGAACACTAGATTAAAGCTTCATTTCTAGAAAATAAGGCCTCTCAATGGGAATTAAGTTAGCATGTGTATTGATTCATTATGCATACATAAAGGTCTAATAACATGAACTAAAGCTAAAAGGATGCAAGAAGCTTTAGATGGGCTTATTGAAGTAATTTGGATTGAAAACAATGCAGAACAGAAGGATCAAGGCTTGAAGGAATACTAAGACTTAATAAACTTCATACAAGTTCAATGACAACTTATTTGAGGAGTTTGGGTTGAATTCTAGACTTAGCCATAGAGTTTCTTTCTTTGGGGGGGAGGGGGAATGCATGCTATTTAGTTATTTTATAATTGTAATGGATTGAATAATGTCTCAATTTAAGCCCAACTCTTTATTTAATGGTTTGTTAGGTAAGTTTGTTGGTTTATATTCTATTTTGGATTAACTATTATGTTTTAAACTCTATATATAGGCATATACCTCTCTTTTGTGGGATGGCTGATTGAATTTTAGTAAATGTAAGAGACCCTTTTGTTTGGTTCTTTTGAGAACTTTAAAACTTATTGAGGTTACTTTTGAGGCATTTTTAAGACATTAATGAATCATGTTTCTTGTGCATTCATCAATAATTTTATAATTGTATATTTTGATGATATTTAGGTCAATAACAGAAACATAGATAAGCATCTTGATCATTTACATTTTGTTTTGATTATTTTACGTGTCAATTGTATGCTAACCTCAAGAAATGTTCCTTTTGCACTAATCATGTCATGTTTCACAGCTATGGTGTGAGTGCTAGGGATATTGAGGTTGCAATCAATGATCAGCCTACACCTAAGTCTATTAGTAATATGCATAGTTTTCATGGTTTAACTATTTCTTAATAGTACTTCGGCAACATTTCTACACTACTAATTAATTTTCTTCATTAATAGTACCATTGTAATTGAAAACATAAAAACATAAAAAATGCTTGAGAAACAGAAACCATCATAAATGGAAGGAGAGATAATGCTATAAAATTTATAGAAAAGACTCTCTAGAAATGATGCCAAATTTTGGTAGTTGTTGTTAAGGCACTAAAAATTTAATACCTTACCATCAATTATTCAATAGTAAATAGTATAAGCAAGGGTTGAACCTAAAGGGAGTGCTATCAATTCGCTACTGATTAACTAAAAATTAAACACCTTAACATCATTGGGTGGAGGGAAAAATGTTGAATTCTAATTTTTAGCAAAGAAAATAAATAAATTGATCAAACAAAATAAATTATAAAAAGATCAAATATTAAAAATCCAACTTTAGGTTCACATTTAATTATGATATTTAATGTTTTTAATTACCCATAACATTATTTCAATTTTAATGGAACTATCAATCCTAGATATCAACAAGCTATGTTACCCAAATTTTCCTTTAGATATTCATTAAGCAAAATAAACTCTTCACATTATTTCTAATCGTTATACCCTTAAAAAAAGTTCATTACAGTAATATGGAACAACCTTAAGAACTATGTATATAGGTTAATACAAGCAACAATCACACAAGCTTGGAACATCTAACCTATGTTGAGTTGTTTATAAAAAAAAGATGAAAACTTATCCATAAACCCTTATTGTTATTAGCTAGTTAGTGACTAGGAAGTGGATAAAAAAACGAATCACTATTCCTAATTCTAGCAATTGATATTCCTTTATTCAATTTTGTAGGTCTAACTAAATTAATTAAATAAACATTCATTCAACCATTAAATCAAGGTAACCCAAAACAATTCAATAAAAGAAGAGTAAAACATATCAAAAATAGTATATACCTTTGATGTATTAAAAGTTTTGAAATCCCTTAAAATTGTTGAAGAGCCTTTAGAGTGATGATTTAGTTCTCTCCATCTCTCCCATTTTACTTCCAAAAGATGATTATTCATATCCTTAAGAAACAAAAAACCATCAATAGCAGCCATTAGCAAACCCTAAAGAATTAGGGTTTCCTTAATCTTCTAAAATTTCTCTATTCTCTTTCAAGTTGATTTCATACAAGATACAGTCAGAATTAAGTTCTAACTTATTCATGAGAGTTGTAGTCTTCCTCTACATCTTTCTAGTGCATCAAGTCTTACTATAAACAAAGGTCCAAAGCCCAAGTTATGAGTTAAAAATTGAGACTAACTCAGTCTAGTCCATGATAGATTCTATAGCAACTTCTCCATTATTTTTAAACCATTAAAAAAAATAATTTAGGTTTAGGTCTTTTCAAAAGAATTGTAGGCTTGATTTTCCACTTCAATTTAGGCTTTTAAATCACTTGATTTGGATGTTAAAACTTAATTTATGCCCATTTTTTGTACACAATACTTAAACAAGAATCCTACATCAATTTGGACTAGACTTTAGTTTTCTACCCTGTCTTTGAAGTAATGTCTTAAGGTCCAAATGAAATTGCATTTGGACTCTTGACTTTAATCTAGAAAATTTGAGATGTCTATGGTAACTTCACTAAATACCACTTTTCCAATCTATACCTTTAAGTAAAAAACTTGTAACAAGCTACAAAATTTAAAACAGTAAAATGTTTTAATTTTTCTTACTAAAATCATATATTCTCAAAATTTTTTTTAAACATACTTAAATCCAGAAACATAATCTGATCATCTTATATAAGTCTATAATTCATTAAAAAAATTAAATGCAAAAAGGAAAAACCATAACAAATTCTCATTCATCATACTGCTAATTGGTGTTCTTTACTATGATGGAGTTATTTATTGCCTACAATAGGAGCATAAATTGCACTACTTGCTTTACTCCATTTAGTGTATTACATGATTTCAATCCCATCACTCTTATTAATCTCACTCCATTTCTTGAATGAGATAGAATGTTTTGATGGAGAAGAAAGAGCCAAGATGGTAAAAATGCCCTATGAGCAAATTCTAGGTCAAATTGAATGAAATAATGAAGTTTAAATGCACATAGATAGCAAGCATAAAAAAAAATAATAGTTTGCTCTTGGTGACTTGATGTGACTTCAATTAAGGAAATGAAGATTTCCATATAATAGGAAATCAAATTTGATGCTTTGAGCTCATGATCCATTTAATAAGATTGGAAAGTTTAAAGACATGCCTATAGGTTGGAATTATCAAGAGATTACAATGTCTCCACCATTTTTAATGAGAATCTATTATTACTCTTGATTGGCCTTCTTTACTCTAAGTTCTTTAAGAGAATCATTTCTTGCTTGAAACTTGAGACCATCTCCCTTATGACTTGACAAGAGGACTTCTCCTTTAGGAATTCCAATTCCATTAAAGTTCATTGACTAAAGGAGCTACTACTATTGATTAGCTTTCTTTACTTGGTAAGAATCACTCATTACTTAATACTTAAGACTATCACCTCATTACTTGTTAATAATGTTTCTTCTTTCATTGCATGGAATCATTCACACAAAATGATCATACAATTAACATCCATGTCTACAACAAACATTAATTTCTCTACAACATGTACTTCAACAATTCTTGGGTAATGTGAATCCATTAAATTCCATCAAACAAAGGTGTCATTCATCATGATTAACATTTCTTTCATTGATGAAATGGTTCATTTCCTAAAAGATGAGACCAACACTTCAATTCTAGCTAATAAGGCTTCTCTTTTGTAATGTATTATTATTATATTTGACAAAAAAGGACGTACATGGGCTCTCGTGCTTAGTAGAATGTTTGAATGAAAAGAAGAGTCTATTAAATAAAAAAAGCTTATTA
>JBAPLJ010000772.1:0-23121 GCA_037832345.1 Rhizophora mangle
AAAGAAATTTGAAGCACAAACACAAGAGTTGCAAAAAAAAGGAAGGAACAACAAATTATAGCAATAGCCCACTATATTTTTTTGCAATGTACCAAAAAATTGTAATAATAAAATCTAGGGCTATTCCTAAACATTAATTTTGACATGTCTCCTTTAAACACAACACTAGCTGCTTCACCAGATGTTGCTTTTAGTGGTCCCGATCAAGATTTTTATAGCAAAAGGCCCATTAATCCTTAGGAGGCACACACAAGCCATGCATTTAGGTATTCCTCCTTTCTTCTTCTTAATCTTAATCATTGCTAGTGTGTGTAATTTATTTCTCCTTTCTACTTATTTTTAGTTTTTTACTTTATTTTTAAATGCTTCTAAGTTTAGATCAAAAGTTATGTTTATCCTTTTTAGGATGATGCTCCCCCTTAATGCTAAAAATTTCACATGAACACAACCATCTAGAACTTTTGGTTCTACATTGACATTATGTGAGATTTGCTAAATATATTAATTGGTTCTTGTACTATTTAGTTTAATTACATTTTCAATAAAGTTTATATGTTTATGTAATGCATATTCTAAGTGGAATTGTTGCTCATTATGTTAGAAATGACTACATATGATACTAAAAAATCAATACTAAAAAAAAATTAATGCATATTCCACTAAAAAAAATGATGCTTATAATAATTAAAATCCATTGTATATTTTATTGAAAAAATTGTTGTATATCCTACACAAAAACCATTGTGTATTCCAATAAAAAAAACCCTTGGGTATTTTATAACAAAATTGTTGCATATTATCTTAAAAAATTGCTACATATTCTCTTAAAAGAGTATTACATATTCTATTTAAAAAATCATTGCGTTGTTTATAAAAAAAACAATTGCATAGTTCACCTAAAAATTGTTGGCTATTCTACTAAAAAACCATTGCATATATTAAAAAAACTAATGCATATTCTACAAAAAAGAAAAACTGCTACGTATTCTCTTAAAAAACTATTATATATTCTATTAAAAAAACTATTGCGTACTCCACAAAAAAATTGCTACATATTTTACTAAAAAAATTGCTGTGTAAGGATTATAAAAAAGCCAATATGATAATCATTTAAAATTACTACTAAAATCTCCTTTAGATAGTGGTTTCATATGTGTTGCTATAAGTGAAAAAAACTGTTGTGATAGATCTATTGTAGCACCCTCAAATTTAGTGGACACAAAACCACTATAATATTATATTAGACTTTATGCAGTGATTTTGGACGATTGTCATAGGCCATTCATTTGGTAGTGCCCATATTTATCCTACTCCTAATGACCAAGTAGCAATTAATAGTGGAGAATTATGAACAAGTTTAGTTGTTATTGTTATGAATAACACAACACAAGTTAAACAATCCAAACTTGTGTGATTATTTTTCAGATTAACCTATTTTCCTAATTCTTAAAAATTTTAATATATAACTCTAATGGGCTTATTCTTAGGTATAATAGTTAGGGTTTAAATGGAGAGCTTGTTTTATTTAGTGAAAATCTAAGGAAGAATTCAAGTAACAACGCTTGTTATTATGTAGGACTAATTTTTTCAAAAGAATTGAGTTAACATTATGCATAATTGAATGTTTTGAATATTATGGTTGTGAACAAAACTAAAACTAAAATTTTGTTAATTGATATTTTAATATGTTTTTTTTTTCATTTTTAATCAAATAATTTACTTTAATTATTATAAAGTTAGAATTCTACGTTACTCCTCATTTATATCAGTATATTCAAGTTTAATTATAGTTAGAATACTACCTATGAAATCAAATCTTATTCACACTATCTACTAATATATTACTAATATTTTATTTCATTGAATAATATATTAATGGGACACAAGATGTGACAATAAGGCATTCGTCAAACAAGAATAAACTTCTAAAACATCAAAATATAACTTAAAGCAATTTAAATGTCAATTTGTTGTGTTTTCATTGAGAATATATTTATTATTGATTGTTGAGATATTTGTAATTATTCTTCTAGATCTTTGGTTGCAATTATCAATCCTTTTGAATGAACATGAAATTTAGCTTGGCACCATTATGTGTTAGATAACTTATATATTTATTTGTCATAGTCACTAAATCATTAGTTAATAATGATCTTTTATGACTTTTCTTTGATTGCAACTTACCTTTTTATTTATATATAGTGATCAATATCAAGGGAAAAATAAGCTAAAGACTCTCCCTTTTTATATACATACACAAGTTATGATATATGTTAGTAAATCCTATATGAAAATCAATTTTTTTTTTTGTTCATTTTTTTTTCTAACTTTTTAGCATAAGGATCACTCATTGCCCTTACCAAAAAATGGGACAACTCGAAAATGCTTGGTATTGGATGCCAAAAGCTGATTGTTAATGTGACTATGACAAGTACTTTGTGGTGGGGGAGTTATGAGTACTATGTTATATTTTTTTATAACACATAAATAAATGTCTACATGTGAAATTTTAGGACAATTATTTATTATGACAAGAATTTAAATCTATGGCCTAATATTATAAACAAATGTTAAATTATTAGACCACATAAAGTGTGGTATATTTTAGGAGTTTCATTTAATTATTATGTTCACATTAATAATTAGAACTCTACCATTTTTCACACAGGTGCAGTTAATTATAGGTTTTATGGTGAAAACCCATATGCTAGAGATGAAGTGTGTGATTGATCACTTGATTAATCACAGACATAGTTGTAAGGATTGATATTTTTTTCCCATTCAAAAGCCCATTAGTCATGCCTATACATGTTTGAAATTTAAAAACCCAAAGATGAATTTCTATATTCTTAAACATTAAAACACTTACTAGGGACACAACACAATTACTACTTCATTGTTAATTATTTTTATTAGTTTCACAAATCAATTTGGGTTTATATATACTACAATTGAAATTATTATGTTTACAATGCTACCATTAAAATTGTTGAGCATTTTAGGTCCTCTTTATTCAAGAATCTTGTCATTTTTTTTTTCCTTGTTTGAATATGCTTAAGATTGTGAAAAATATGTAAGACTACAAAACATAATTTATCCAAAATTTTCACAATTTTTTTTGTATGGTAAAATAATGAAAATTTTAAAACCATGGAGTTATAGTGTCATGCAAACTTAAAAAATAAAAAATAGTTAAAAAAAAAAATAAGTGTACTAATTTTCAAAGCTAATAAAAGGTGGCTTGGATAAGCAGATCATCTCCAGTCACTCATTCCTTTTAAGGTGGAATTATATTATGGTTCAAAAGTAGGTTGGTTTATTGAGATATTCACAAGTTGGCTATGTCTACACTCACCTCTTTTTTTTTTTAATTTTTTTTTAATTCACTCTTTTTCATGTAACAAATACTGTAAAGCTAATGATTTACAGATAAGTATATGTTTTTCATCATCACATTATTAATTATATTTATATATTAAAAAAATTAAAAATTTATAACTAATATTTATAATAATTTTGTACATATAATTGTGTCAAATTAATTTTGTTCAAGTAATAGTCATAATTTTTAATAAGTTTTAAATAATAAACTAACAATTAATTTTGGTTGAGTCCATGCATTTTGATAAAGTGACAATATAAGAAGACTCATAACAATATATGGGTTGTACCTAGTGGTATATGATCTTGTGAAAATTAAAAAAGAAAAAAGTTTGAAAAATTTCTAATTTAATTTCTTTGAAATAAAGTAACTCCTTTATTTTAAGTACTTATTTAAATTGAGTTTTTTTTTATTTAAATATGAATTTTTTTTTATTTTTTCTTGAATTTTAAATAACTTGTTACTTAAATTGTATAAATTATATAAAAAGACTAAAATTTGAACAACAATATAATTTATTTTAGTTACTCAAATCAAATGCTTAATGTGTAAAATTATTTCACACATTTAATATCACAATTTAAGTGTTTTTTCCTAATTTGTTGGCTAATTAATCTTAATATCATGGGGTTTAATTGCATTTATCTTGTTTTTATTATTTTGTTAATTTAGGGAGATTAAGGATCAAAAAGCAACAAAAACAAGAGACAAAAGTGCAAGACTTGAAGATGTATTACAAACATTTAATTTTTTTATTTATGTGTTATAATGAATATAAGTGAATAGATCTTTCATTCTATGGCAAGAATGTAGTCAGCAAATTTTATTAACAAGCTAATATTCTGATTCTTTTCCTTGTTCTTTGATAAATAAATTTGATACTTTAAAATTTTTATTCATGATAATAGCTGGTCATTATTTGCATGTTTAAGGTATTAAATGATGGAGTGAAAGTGGGAGTGTAATACTAGTTTGTAAAAACATTAAACCTAAGTTGTGTAGTTATAAATAAATACACACCTTTGTGATCATTATTAAAAATTTTATAAAACTTAATGAACTTGTGTTAGTTTTTTTTATAATCACAAAAATAGATATGGGATTAATATGAGTATAATTGTTTACATTTAAAATTAATCATCATCATATACCTTAAAGAATTCAATTGTTGTTAACAAGTTTTAATTCTAAGAACCACATGTTAAGTTTTTTAATGATATTTGGTTGATAAAATTTGAGTGATAGAACCCTTGTTTATTGATTTTTTAGTTTACATTTAAAATTGGCTTTCAATTTTGTAGTTAGATAACATTTTCATCATTCAATTTGTTTAGATAACATAAGAAATTTGCATAATTTGGTACTTGAGTTTCTTCTTCATGGGATTGATACTTGGACTTACATTCACTTTACTACTTGAATGTCCCATACCCTTATGGTGGATCTTTGGACAATAAAGTTTTTGGCACCATTGTTAGGGAGAAGTGTTTTCAATATCAAAATATTAAATTTTTTTTTATTAATTTTGAATGTGAATGTTTTTTTTTTTGTATTATTATTTATACTTTTATTCTATTTTAATTTTATTTATTGAGTTTTTTTTAGTTTTGCTAATTTTAGTGTGTGTGATTATGGATTTCTTCTTAATTAGTTTTTTTTTATTCAATTTTTTTAACTCTTCCTCTTTAAATTTATTTGTTTTTATTTAAGGTGTTATTTGATTTTTTTGTTTTCATGAGTTTTTATTCCTAATAAGGGTTGGTCTAGGTTTAGTTGATATTTTGATCTTTTAGTTTTTAAGTTTGTAATGTGTTCTTGTGAGAGGTGTTTTCAACTAAAATTGAGAAAGGCACTAGTGGAAATAAAAATTAGTTGTTGAACTAAGGGTTATGCATATGTCCATTTTGAAGGAAATGAAATTCTAATAAGGGCTAATGGCTATGGTGAAAGAATATCATTTACTATGGTTTCCAATCATTTTTTGTGTTTTTATTGGGGTTTCTTTTCAGAGCCATTTTTGCTAAATTTTCATTCATATTTACTACTTTAAGTGATTCTTTGTTTAGAATTATTTTAATATTTGTTCTTAACATTACAAGCTTGTTTAAAGTTTGTTCACATACATATGGGCAAATTAATTTATTTGATCCTAAGATAGAATGAACTTTGCATGCGCTAAAGAAAGAGTGACAATTGGACCAAGATTGAGCAACAATGAAAGAAAAATTGATCAATCAAAATCAGAATCCAAGAGCATTGTGTGATTATGCATGCCAAATGTAAATGGTGCCCAATCTATTATTGCAAGGGTAATAGTGAATGCCAATACTTTCAAGATCAAACTAAGCCTTATTCAAATGGTTTAATAATCGATTTGGTGGAGAGCCATAGGACCCAAATGCACATCTTGCTAACTTCTTGGAAATTTGTGATACTATCAAGATTGATGGAGTTAGTAATAATGCCATTCATTTGAGACTTTTTCCATTTTCTCTTAAGGATAAGGCAAAGATCTAGCTGAAGTCTAAGGCTCTTGATTCTTTTACAACTTTGAATGCCTTATCACAAGCATTTTGAAGTATTTTTTTCCCCAAGTAAAACTGCAAAACTTAGGAATGATATGTTACAAGTTTCATTTAGTTTGATAGTAAGTCAATGTATAAAGTTAGGAAAGGCTTAAGGAATTGCAAAGATGATGTTCCCATCATGGTTTACTTTGACTAGTTGCAAGTGCAAACATTTTATAATGATTTGACACATTTAGTCAAAATTACTATTGATGTAGTTGTAAGAAGTGCCTTGATGGGAAAGTTAATAGAAGAGGCATACAAGCTATTGGAAGATATGACTTCTAAGAATATATAAAGTTGATGGAATAAATATGCTTAATGCCAAGGTTGATAACCTAGTAAAAAATATTTGGTAAGTTGAGCAATGTTAATGCAATTTATAACCTTAATGCTTTAAATTGTGATTGGTGTGGAGGAGCACACCTTTGTTTTAATTATGTGCAAGTTGAACAAGCAAAATTTGTGTCAAATTTTAATAGGCAGTAGCAAAATAATCCTTATTCCCAGACATACAATCTAGGTTGGAGAAATCATCCTAATTTAACCTGAAGAGATGAAATAAATTAAGGCAGTAGCTTAAGACCTACCAATCCTTCTAGTTTTCAACCAAGACCCCAAGAAATGATGCAACAACAGGAGAGCAAACCAACATGGGAGTTAGCTATTGAAAAACAAGACAATGCCACTTTAAAGAGTTTTAAGCAGCTAGAATCTAAATTTGATCAGTTGGTTACTTCCAACTATAATTTAGAAGTTCAAATGGGTTAGATAGCATGTGTGATCCAACCTTATGGTGAAGGGAGTCTACCTATTAAAACAAAGGTCAATCCAAAGGAGCAATGCAAGCCAATCACCTTAAGAAGTGGTAGGCAATTTTGGTTAGGTAAGTGATGAGGCTATAGTGGATGATGGTGATGATGCAAGCCATGAAGAGATAAGTCAAAAAGAAGTCAAGCATTCTAAGACATCATCCACACCACCACTAGTGCTCAAACCTTATGTCCCTCCCATTCCTTTTCCTCAAAGGCTTAAGCAAAATAAGATTGATAAATTGTTTGAGAAATTTCTTAAAGTGTTTAGGTAACTGCAGAATAACATTCTTTTTGAAGATGTGTTAGCTTAAATTCTTGCTTGTGCAAAGTTTCTTAAGGAGATGATATCAAACAAGAGGAAATTGGAGGATCATAAGACCATTTCTTTGACTAAAAAGTGTAGTGCAATTATCTAGAATAAGCTTCCACCAAAGTTTAAGGATTCAAGGAGTTTCTTGATCCCTTGCACAATTGGTGATGTTGATTTTTCTAGAGTTTTGTGTGATTTAGGTGCTAGTGTTTCACTAATGCCTTTATCTATGAGTAGGACACTTGGATTAAAGAGAGCTAAAACCTACTGCCATTTCCTTGCAGCTAGCTAAGCAATCAATGAAATACCATGTGGGTATTTTTGAAAATGTGTTAGTCAAGCTAAAGGACCAAAAAAAAAAAAGCACTTTCACTTGTCATTATGGTATTTTTGCATTTCCATAGGACGTACTTTGGTTTATGTAATGCACCAGCTACATTCCAATGTTGAATGATGGTCATGGTTTTTTTTTCTGAATTTGTTGAGAAGGTCATGGAAGTGTTCATGGATGATTCTTTTTTTTTTGTGTTTGAATCTTTTTTTGATAGTTGTTTGGTTATCCTTCCTAGAGTTTTGCAGCATTGTAAGGAGACCAATATGGCCTTAAATTGGGAGAAATGTTATTTTATTGTCTTGGAAGGCATTGTGTTGGGTCATAAGATCTCAACTATGGGTATAAAGTTGGACAGAGCAAAGATAGAAACAATTGAAAAGTTGCCCCCACCTACCAATGTTGAAGAAGTTAGAAATTTCTTTGGTCACATGGGGCTTTATTGGCATTTTGTTAAGGATTTTTTTCAAATTATGAAACCTCTTTGCAATATGTTAAATAAGGAAGTTGCTCTTGATTTTGATGATGATTGTTTGAACACTTTTAATAGGTTGAAAAAAGGAGTTAATTTCACTACCAATTCTAGCAGCACCAAATTGGAGTTTGCCTGTTAAGCTAATGTGTGATTCTAGTGACATTGCTTTGAATGCTGTTCTTGGCCAAAGAAGAGAAGGGAAGCTACATGTTATATATTATGCTAGTCATAGTTTAAATGATGCACAATTGAATTATGCTACTACTGAGAAAGAATTGAATTGTTGTGGTACTTACTTTTGACAAGTTTTCATCATATTTTGCAAGTTCCAAGGTGTTTATATTGGCCATGAAGCAATTAAGTACCTATTGGCAGAGAAAGACGTAAAGCCATGACTGATTTAGTGGTTGTTGCTACTCTAAGAGTTTGATCTCAAAATTTGAGATAAGAAGAGCTTAAAAAAAATGTGGGTGCAGATCAATTGTCCAGATTGGGATACAGTCATAAGCAATAAAGATACCCAATAATGAGAGCTTTCAAAAAATAAGTAGTTGTTAGTTATATCACTTGTTCCATGGAATGTAGATATAGTGAACTACTTGGTGGGTGACATAATTCCACTTGATTTGAGCTATCAACAAAAGAAAAAGTTTTTAAGCAATACAAAGTACTATTTTTAGGAGGAACCATTATTGTATAAATTTTGTGCTAATGGAATGATTAGGAGATGTGTGCCCTAGGAGGAGATTAGTGATATTCTTCATCATTGCCATTCCATGGAGTGTGATAGACACTTTGGTACTTCCAAGATAGTTGCAAAGGTATAGCAATCTAGTTTTTATTGGCCAACCATGTACCAGGATACTAAACGACTTGTGAGTATGTGTGATAGATGCCAAAGGGTTGGAAACATGTCTAAGAAGAATGAGATGCCATTAACTAATATCATGGACATTAAATTGTTTGATGTGTCGAGATAGATTCATGGATCCATTCCTTTCATCCTTTAACAATTAGTATTTTTTGGTGGTGGTGGACTATGTTTTTAAATGGGGTAACTCACAAGGAAACGCTCACCTATTATCCTCAAAACAAATGGGCATGTTCAGCTAATGAATCAAGAGTTGAAGTTAACCTCAAAGAAAATTGTTGTCAAGTTAAGAAAGGATTTGGTCAAACAAGTTGGATGATGCACTTTGAGCATATAGGATAGCTTTTCAGACAACCTTAAGCATGTCACCGTACAGATTTATCTTTGAGGATTCTTGTCACCCACTAGTAAAGGTGGGAATAAGGCCTATTGAGTAGTAAAAGAATTAAAGATGGGTGAAAAGAGATTATAACAATTAAGTGTGTTGGAAGAGTTCAAGTTGGATGCTTATGAGAGTGCTTGGCTTTACAAGGAAAAAACCAAGAAGTGACATGATAAGCATATTCAAAAGAGAATTTTTGAGGTTGGCCAGCAAGTGCTACTCTTTAATTCACATCTTAAGTTATTCTTGAGCAAGCTTTGGTCTAGGTGGTCTGGTTTGTTCATAGTGACAAAGGCGTATCCATATAGAGCTATTAAGGTGCTTATTGAGGTCACAATTACATTCAAGGTGAATCGGCAACATTTGAAGTCCCATCGTGTTAGTGAGGTGGTGATCAAAGAAGTCACATACTCCTTGCAAGATGCCAAGTATGAGTGATTTTGTGGTAATGAAGCTAGTGACTGTTAACAAGCACTTTTTAGGAGGCAACCCAAGTCTGTTTTCTTTTTCTTTCTCTTTGATAGTTTTTATTCTTTTCTTTTAAGTTTTTTAAATAAAAGTGATTGTATCTCAATTCTTTTGCTTAAATTGTTTGAATTAAAGTATCCCAAGCTTTTTCCTCCAACTATTAAATTTTGAACACAAATTAAGCAACTTTCTTTTAATTTTGTTAATTTTCTTTTTCACATTATAGACATTGTGTGATTTAAGTTTAGGGGGTAATTTTTGATTTTCATGTGATTCTATATTTGTTTAATGCTTGGCATGATACTTGCAAATTTTTCCAATATTTTGCTTGCATGACTAACCCTTAAAAATCTTTTTGTGAAATAGGAATAAAAATATTATTAAGTGTCATGATTTACATTCAAGTTACTTGTCATGCTCAAACATGGCATTTTTGGTTTAGGATGAGCAATATCTTATAAAGTGAGATTAAGCATGCTTGGATTTTTAAGATCATTAAACTACATGTTCCTTAAGAAAATTGTGTGAGTTGTGTGACTACACATAAAATTTAAGTTTACTACTCTTATGAATTTCTCCTTTTTGCTTAGCCTAAATATGGTTCAAATAAATATGGAGGTCATGAATAAAATTGAATAGTAATATTGTTGTGACATGCATGTCAATACACCTTGGGTTGTCTAAATCCATTGAATTCCTTAAAAAAATAAGTCATTCACCTTGATTAGCTTTGTTAGGGTGATAGATTAGTTTATTACCTAAAACATGAGATGTTCACTTCAATTATGGCTAATAAGGCATATCCTTTTTTTTTTTCCAACAAGTCAATCACGCAAAGGATTCATGAAACTTAAACATCTACCATGACCTAAGATTCTATGGGGACATATGCACATTATTTTTTTTTTGGGTAAACATGCTTTACCCTTGATTAGCCATTTATACTATGAGAGATTTATTCATCACCTAAAACATGAGATTATCCCTTAATTATTTAACAATAGGACTTTGCTTTTACATAGTTTGAATTCATTGAAGTCCATCAAATAATGGAGCGTTTGGGAAGAGGACATATTGCATCAGAGTGCCAAAAAAAAGCGTACTAAGGGGTTATGGGGTAATGGTGACATTAAGACAAAATATGAGTTTGGTGATGACTCCATGCCACCATTGGAGTAAGGAAGTACCCAATTGAGGGGGAGACATGTTGGTGGTTGAGATGAACATTAAGTGCATAAGCCAAGGAAGATGATGAAGTGCAAAGAGATAATATCTTCCATACATAATGCTACATCATTACAAGGTATGTAGCATGATCATTAATAAGGGTAGCTTTACAAATGTAGATAGCACTACTCTAGTTGAAGCTTAGTTTCCCAACCATGAAGCACCTTAGAACATATAAGCTTCAATGGTTGAATGAATGTGGAGAGGTTAAGGGAAATAAGCAGGTGTTAGTATTGTTTACTATTAGAGATATACTAATGAGTTTTTTGTGTGATGTTGTACCAATGCATGCTAAGCATATTTTGTTAGCAAAATTAAAACAATTTGATTTGGAAGTAATTCATTATGGGTTTAAGAATAGATTAAATCTAAAGTATTAACCCATGGCTTGTACACCACTTTACCTATACCTAGACACTCCTAGGTTGATTTCTTTATGGACTTTGTGGTAGGACTACCACAGCTAAAAAGGGGCAGAGATTTTGTATTTGTTGTTGTTAACAAACCATAAGTGTATGAGATGTTTAAGTATTAAAGTGGATGTGAGCCTAATTATTGATCCCCTAAGGAGGAAATTTAAGTACCAAATTATGCAAAATTTCCTATGGAATCTAAATAAACCAAAAGAAAAAAAAATGTTATCTAAATATGAAATTAAAAACAATTTTGAATGTAAACTGAAAAAATCAATAAACAATTATTTTATCACCCAAATTTTATCAACTAAATACCATTAACAAAACTTAACATATGATTATTAGAATTAAAACTTGTTAACAATATTAATCTCTTTTAAGACTTAACAACTATACTCATATTAATCCTATATCTACTTTTGTGACTATAAAAACTAACACAAGTTCATTAAGATTTGTGGAATTTTTAACAATAATCAACAAGGTGTGCATTTATTTCTAAACTACACAACTTAGGTTTAATGTTTTTATGAATTAGTATTAAATTTCCACATTTCCTCCATTGTTTAATACCTAAAACATGCAAATAATGGTTAGTTATTAGCACAAATAAAAATAAAAAAAGTATCAAATTTAACTAACAAAAAAATCAAAACAATTAGAGTATTAGTTTGTTAATAAAATATAGTGACTACATTCTCACCCAAAAATGTTTTAAGAGTTCTTCAAGATTTTATTTTTGGTGGGAAACAACTTGGTGTAGCATTAAACAACCATTTATTCAATCCTATCACACCATTACAAGGTGTCAATAGTTGGTAAGACTAATTGAAAGGTGAAAATCATGATTCCATGAAACTATGTTGCATTAACCTTAGTGCTCTTTGACATATCGTGTTCAAATATTGACGCCTTGAATTATGAGTGTGCAAAAAGCACTTTGAGTGATTGTAGTAGTGAGAAGAAGTGATTGCAACAGTAGGAATTACATGTTTTGATTATTTTGGTTGCATTATAAACATGATTGAGCTTGGAATTATGTATGGATATGTGAGATGAAGAATGTGAATATGCATAGTTTTTCTTTGTTCACTATTGTATTGTCTTGAGATGAAAATGTGATGGTTAGTGTGTTAGGTAACATAGGCGTGTTGAGTGATTCTAAATTGCTTATTATTCTTCACTTTGTTGCATTTATCTAGTATTTTTTATTTTGTTATTGAGGAATTGGGTTTTAAATGGGTTTAAAAAGAAAAGGGATTTGGACTAAAACACATCTCATGTTTTAGTAAGAATTACTATTTTGTTAGCTTGGACACCTTGTGGCTTTTAGGCAATAATTTTAATTAAAGACCTTAAATTGGTGTATTCTTTAGCTTTTTAGAAAGTTAAGGCATAGGGCTACAACTCTCATGAAGGGGCCACCTTGAAATTTTATTATTTAGATAGCTAAAAATTGGTTGGAAGTTAGTGGTGAAGAATTAAAGTAATGGAGTCTAAAATATAGAATAAAAGGTAAGTACCAATTGTAAAACCATTAGAGGATTGATTTGTTAGTAGAAGGATAGATTGGCACTAGTCCATGGTTGGTTGGTGAACCAATTTGATACAAGATGTGCAACTAAGCAAAAATAACCAAACCAGCATTAGTTTACTACAATTTCTTGAACAATACACAATATTTTTTGTGACATTTTGTGGGTATTTTGGTCATTTTGAGGGATATCTATAAATATCATGTTGACAAATGACCTAAGGGGAGAGAACAAAAGAAAAAGTAGAGAATCAAAAGGTAACAAAAATGAGAAATGAAAGTGCAAGATTCAAAGATTGTTGGCCTTCTTACTTTCTTCTCTTCTTCCTCATTGTTTATTAATTTATTTTAGGAATTTTTATGAATGTTTAGTTATTTTATTCTTATGTTTTGATTATTTTTTGTTAATTCAATTTAATGCTTTTGATTTTCATTCATGTTAATAACTAACCATTATTTGCATGTTCAAGGCATTAAATAATGGGGCAAAAGTGGATGTTTAATACTACTTCATAAGAGCATTAAACCTAAGTTGTATAGTTTTGAAATAAATACACATCTTTGTGATTATTGTTAGGCATTTCACAAATCTTAATGAACTCATGCTAATTTTTATATCATGAAAGTAGATATAGGATTAATGAGTATAGTTGTTGAGTCTTGAAAGAGAACATCATATACCTTAAGGAATTCAATCATGATTGTTGAAAAGTTTTAATTCTAAAAACCAAGTATTAAGTTTGTTAATGGTATTTAGCTGATGAAATCAAAGCCCTGAAACCCTTATTTATAGATTTTCAGTTTAATTTAAAATTCACTTTTAGTTGCATGGTTTGAAAACCTTTTCTTTATTTGGTTTATTTAGATAATGTAGAAACTTGCATAATTTGGTAATTAAATTTTACTCCTCATTAGGTTGATACTTGTACTCTTGTTCATTTTACCATTTGAATGTACTATAAACTTGTGGTAGATTTTAGGTTAATTAATGTTCTGTTATTCAAATATGACTTTCATTTTATTTATTCTTAAATTTGTGTAGCTTCTAACTTAAATTATGAAAATTATATAAAAAAATTAAATTTGAAAAATATTATAATTCACTTAAGTAATTATTTTTATATGATGTTTTTTTTATTAAATTAGACATTTTTAAAATTTAAATAATATGTTACTTAAATTATGTAAATTACATAAGATTTTAAATTGAGACTGTCTATATACACAATTGTAATTTTTTGTGGTAGATTGATGAATAGAATTGAAGATCATTGTATTTTTTTTTTTTTTTCTTCTTCTTGGTCATTAATGTAATTTTTTTGCATTATGTGGGATAACTTAATTAGTGGATTTGCATTTTTCATAATGAATATTACATTCAAGCATTTTGCATCTTTTTTTGAAATTAATTGTGGATTTCAAACTATTCTTTATAATTTCTCTTGGGATTGAATTAGCATGCATCAAATTTTCTTTCATAAGTATGGCAGTGGCTCATAAATGTTTATGTGCTTTTGAGGCAGTGTGCATCTCTAAATTCTAGCAAGTGTTCATTTTGGTTAACCATCTGTCAAACACAGTACAAAGGTACCCTTATTTTGGTACAAATTGACTCAGTCTATTGAGTTTAATCTACTTTGTTCTTGTAACCACAGTTATTAAATCTGATAAAACATTAACCGAAGTAGTTGACTAAGTTATTGGATTATTGGTTTATTTAGTGAGTCAATAGTTAGTCTAACCAAATCAATATTTATACTTATTTTTTCTTATTAAAAAAACATCATAAGAAAAAAAATTTATGAACACTGAAAAGAAAAAAAAAAAAGGACCATCACTTACTTCTAAAATATTATAGATTGTCTAATTTTTGTTTATACCACTACAAGGAATAAGAAAACTAAAGTACCAACAAAATGTAATCCAATTTGTCTTACATTATGAAGTTCAAATTTCAAGTTCAAATAATCTTAGATTTACAAATAGTTTAATACAATATGACAAATCAATTCATCTAACATTATGAATTTCAAATTTTAAACTTTTGGAAAAAGTTCTTGAATTTTACTATCCTAATTAAAAGCATAGGCATCATCACTCCCAAATCCATTTCATGTAGCTTGACTGGTAGGGTCCATATTATCAACGTTAGTCTCTAGGTCTTACATATTCAAATCAAATTTATATCAAAATATAATAAACATTAATAGTAATGAAGAAATTACAAAGAAAGCTAGAAAATTATAATACCAAAGTAAAGAATAAATAATATGTTAATTAGTACCATTATAAAATTGTTTTGGATGTTACATGTTGTCATCTCTTAACATAATATCTCCAATTGCACTCACAATTCAAAACACTATAAGTTTGACTTAGAACTTGAATGGCTAACTTTTTCAAATGGGTGCACTATGTTTATAAGTAGACCACCATTCCTTTGTAGTTGCAATTATCAATATAAATAAATTATTTAATAAAAAAATTGCAAATGAAGGTAATGAATTAATAAAATTACTAGAAGGCATAATGTTATGATCAATTTTAACAAAATTATGTTCAAAGTCTCCTTCCACATTGGTGAAAATCTTCATTTCACTTATTAGCTTATGTGTCAATGATTTATTTCCATAAGAATACCTCTCTAGTACATCAAAAAAAATAAATCAACTAGAGGATGTTTCTTAATCAATGTAGTATCATATTGACATCTAGAATTTAACTAGAACTAGTATCATGAAGATTCTTATGTAGTTAGTGGTCTCACTAAGTATCAATTATATTCAAAAAAGCTTGAAGTCTTGTCTTCTTCTTTCAAAATCTCCTCACAATTTCTATGCTAGCTATATGAATAACCTTATATAGATATCTCATCACATCACTATCAACTACTTGTAAAACATGAATCAAAGACTCAGTAATATGCATAATAAATGTACATTCTTTCCAAAATTTATAGTCAACAAACCTCTTTCCTTTGACTTCTCTAGCATATGCACATATGGTCTAATCTTTCGATGTTACCATAGCCCTTAATGCAACTTTTTGAGGTAAGACACTTTGTGAGGCAACAAATCGAGTTAGTGTGTGTATTTCTCTTCTATTAGTAAACTTTCTCATCA
Source organism: Rhizophora mangle (assembly GCA_037832345.1). Classification (NCBI taxonomy): domain Eukaryota; kingdom Viridiplantae; phylum Streptophyta; class Magnoliopsida; order Malpighiales; family Rhizophoraceae; genus Rhizophora; species Rhizophora mangle. The sequence continues at coordinate 15,901 of JBAPLJ010000772.1, forward strand.
TGTGCAAAGGATAACAACGATTATAAAAGCATGGTAAACAAGGCCACTAACCTCAATCATGTTGCTTATATCATGGAGAATCAAATTAATACAATGGGTTGCATAAGGAGGTGAAAATAATGTCTTGAATTTGCACTCCAATAATCTACTAGCAACTACATAATGGGACACATCATTAGCTACCTTGCGGACAACATTTTCATCACAAATAAACAACATAACTTCTGTTAACATTTTGTACAATGTTTGAACTATCTTTGTTGATTTTGAAGCATCAATTGACTTTAAAGATATAGTTCCTTTAGGACAATAAACCAAGAAAATTATTAAAGTTCTATGGTTTTAATCTACCCACCCCTCAATTACTAATGTATCATTGGACTTACTCCTAAAGACACGATCGCTTTTCACAATTTTTTTTTTTTTTTTATCTCTTTAACATTCTTGGTCAACAAACAACCACAATAACATGAAAAGATGGTGCCACATAACCCAGTCCCATACTAGCTATGGCATTAATAATTGGTTGATAGTAAATTGAATTTACAACATTAAAAGGTATGGAAGCATCTATCATCCATCTAGATACAACAATATCACACCTTTCTATCACATTTTTGTTTTACAATATATTCTTCAAAGTTGGTTAAGCACTAAGCCCTGTCCATGACATAGAAAAAGATTGAATTTATCCTAACTTATTAACTCATTTTTTTCCTTAGCTTTTACTAGCTTTCCCTTTCCTTTATAGTTAGAATGAGAAGACAGAATTAAAGGTTGTTGAACTTCTTGAATATCAACATTAAGATTTTGATGTTGTTATTCTTCATAGGTCATGTATCTTTGGTTAAAAAGATTTAACTCATCCAATATTTTTTGTGCTTTCCTTTTCTTTGAAGAATAATCCTCATGATTTTGATTCATTTGATGTCAAACATTAGGCTGCACCTTCCAAGAATAATCTACTTCCCCTTTCATTCCTATTAAGTGTTACTTAACTTGATTAATACCTTACTTAACTAGATTAATATACCCCCCCAAAATAGATACTTGTGCAGCACAAACACATTAATTTTTTCCTTCCACTACTTTCTCTTTTATCAACCTCCTTATAGTGGCCATATGCTAAATTAGTTTTCTGTCTAATATTACCTCTCATAGTTCTTGCAACAGATAGTTTTAAAAGGATCAACATTTATTTGATTGAGTCAAAGCTTCAGCAAAGGGTAAGGTGGTATCATCTCCAATTGAAGACATTTGGCAATAAGAATAAAAATATAACAACAATAAATTTCATAAGACTAGCAAAAGGCCCTAGCCAAGAACTATGAATAGTGCTTAACTTGATTAATACCTTGCCTTGAAAAGATCTTAGTGCAGTACAAACACAACAAATTTTTCCTTCCACTACTTGCTCTTTCATAATCTTTCTTACGATGGCCTCATGCTAAATAAATTTTCAATTTAATGGGCAAGGTCTGATTATCTCCCATTGAAAACATCCGACAACAAGAATACAAACATAAACATAAATTATATATAATAAATTTCATAAGACCAGCAAAAGGCCTAAGAATAATGGAAGAGAAAGAAAGAATTATCAAGTATTTCTAATTAATTGCAATGATGCTAAGCTAGGCAATAAAAATGTAGTGAATTGTCCAAAAAAAACAAGAAAAACAAGGGTGATAATTATCATGTTAATCAAGTATCTGACATTTCCCTGTTAAAATTCTAGAAAAGGATGATTGAGTTTTTCTTGGACTTCTTGTAGGAGATGCACTTTCAGAAGAACCAACATTTTATGGAGTAAAAGTTATAATAGTAGGCAAGGTGTTATCATTTCCTATTAAAGACGTCAAACAACAAGAATACAAACATAAACAATATTAAATTTCATAAGACTAGCAAGCGGCCCTAGCCAACCACATAATGGAAAAGCAAAAAAGAATTATCAAGTATTTCTAATTAATAGTGTTGGTGCCATTCTGGGTAATAAAAATGCAGTGAATTGTTCAAAAGTAAAAAAAAAAAATGGTTGATAATTATCATCTTAATCAAATATCTTACATTTCCCTGTTAAGATCCTAGAAATAGCTAATTGAGTTTTTCCTTTCTATTTGAATCTGCCCTTATACTCTATATTTCTATTAAACTGCTATAAATTGCTTCTAAGGGCCAAAAAGTGTTAGCCAGATCATTGGGTCTTGGCATGATATCCTCGAGCATGCCTACAACAACATAAACTCACGTAGGTAGTCCATATGCCCTCAATTAAAGAACCAATGAAAAGATGTGAAACATAAGAAGCCAAATTATAGGTATTTTAGAATAATGAAAAAATATTAATTATTGTGATTAAATAACCTGAGTCAACAAGATATCTAGCTTCTTAATTGGCTTAGATGACATTGTTTGATCTTTTGGATCCAAAGTTTGTAAGGTGATTAAAGGAGAAAAATTATCTTATGTCCAAACTAATAGAGATAGGAAATTGATAGTATCATACTCAGAATTTTAGGAGAACAAACATATTAAGGAAGAAAACCAAAAAATTCCAATGTAATGAAATTCCAAGTAATGAAACCAAGTGACAACCTACTTTAATGAAAAATTTTTTTTCGAAATAGCTTAAAAGAAAAGCAATAGAGATAAAAAAAAAAAAAAAAAAAAAAAAAATAGATATTCAACCTTTTAGTCTTATAGAAAAAAAAAAAGACCTATATCATAATGTGCAAATACTCACATTATCTCCATAGAACTTTTTGTATCAGAAGTAAAAAAGCACATTCAATTCTCTACATATACTATACTTTTTCATGGACTGATTTGACATTTTGGCAATACACTATTTTTTCTAACTTTAATTCTCATATGAGCTTTGAAAAATTTACTAAGATGCATTAGCAAAATGAATGGGTTGCAAAATAAATAGTTTTCATTTTTGTAAAATATTATTTGAAAAAAGAATAAAAAGACAAACATCTTTGGAAAGATAATAGAAAAAAACAAAAAATAAAAAAAAAATCAAATAGATAAAAGAAGTAGACAAAATATGCATTTAACTTGAAACAAATAACTAAGCTTTGCTTGGACTCATAGATTTTAAAGAAATGGGAAGATTACACAAGACTACCTCCAATTGTATAACTCGTAACTTATTAATGTTTTGAATGGGCAAAGGAAAAAGAAAAAGAAGGTTTTTATTGACTAATTTTACCATAGCACTAAAGCTTACTTTTTTGGAATATTATAAAACAAAAGGAAAGCAAGCATAGGGAAAATAAGTAAGGTCTAATATAGCTAACCAGTTCAAAACTTTGGTACTCCTATGACAAGAGGTAAAGGTATGATACTGCATTAGATATCCCACAAGCAATGTTATGAAGTTTCTTCACATCAATTAATCTCATTTGAGGTAAGTAATAGTAAAATTCCTTATCAACTATGCTTTTACTTTTCATTTTTTTCATTTAAAAGAACTTTTGCTTTGGTTTACTCAAGAATTAGTGTTTCCCATGATTAACAAATATTGTCCTTTTTATATTTGGAATGAGAATTCTTATGTTATTGTCAAAGTTTTGGTGATACACATATTTCTAGTCATGTTTATTGGTAAATAAGAACCTACATTAAACATGAGATCATAGTTTTATTGGTTCTGACAATAAGCATTTTAAGGATGAGAAGGATGGTACATAGATAAGACAAAAGAAATCCAAGCCAATATATTTTAATCATGGCCATGAATAAGAGTGTGATCATGAAGTTAAAACACAACCTAGGAAAATTGGTGTTTACCTTAAACATGATCAAAGATGATAAGAGTCAAAGTTGGACTCTGAAAGAGTGGGCAACAAAAATTGAAGCCATATTGAAGATAATGGAAGGTTGGATTAGGAGGTTGCAAGAATGTTGAGTCTTTTGCTTTGGATTGTGTTTGGAAGATAGGAGAATTCTATCCACTACCAATTAAAAATGATATCATTTAGCTAAAATAGACTTGGTGAGTTTATCCAAATTTCTTGATCATTTGATTTTCAAAAAGTTGGCAAGATCAATTAGTTTTTTCTAGTTCAAAGTACCAAATGGTTTTTATACTAACCTAGCCTAATCCAATGCTTTGGTGATTCATTGGTCCAATTAGCTGGGCTAAGGTTTGATTAGATTGATAATGTACTTTGTCTCCTATACATAAATTTGTGAAACATATACAATATTGTTGATGAAATTAGTTTTAAATACTCATATACAATGTGTGCTATGCAAACACATGAATTGGTATTATGAGGTAAATTATGAAAAGTAAACCATGGCTAGCTAGAATTGATTTATTCCATAGAATAAAGGAGTCAATCTTGATTTACTTTCTTACTTAGATAGGATGGTTTAATAATTGAAAGAAGACACTAGCACTTCATGTGCAAAATAAGGAGAGATAATGCTATAAAATTTATAGAAAAGACTTTAGAAATAATGCCAAATTTTGGTAGTTATTGTTAAGGCACCAAAAATTTCATACCTTATTCTCAATTATTCAATAGTAAATAGTATAAGCAAGGGTTAAACCCAAGGGAAGTGCTATCAATTCATTACTAATTAACTAAAAATTAAACACCTTAACATAATTGGGTAGAGGGAAAAAGTTGAATTCTAATTTTTAGCAAAGAAAATAAATAAATTGAAGAAATAAAATAAATTATAAAAAATCAAGTATTAAAAGTCCAATTTTAGGTTCACACACAATTATGATATTTAATGATTTTAATTACCCAAAATATTATTTTAATTTTAATGGAACCATCAATCCTCGATATCAACAAGCTCTATTACCCAAATTTTCCTTTAGATATTCATTAAGCAAAACAAACTTTTTTCACATTATTTCTAATCATTATACCCATAGAAAAAGTTCACTATAGTAATATACAACAACCTTAAGAACTATGTAATAGGTTAATATAAGCAACAATCACACAAGATTGGATCATTTAACCTATGATGAGTTGTTTATAAAAGTAAGATGAAAACTTATCCATAATCCCTTATTGTTATTTGCTACTTGGTGACTATGAAGAGGATAAAAATGAATCACTATTCCTAATTCTAGCAATTGATATTCCTTTATTCAATTTAGTAGGTCTAACTAAATTAATTGAATAAACAATTATTCAACCATTAAATTTGAGTAACCTAAAAAAATTCAATAAAAGAAGAGTAGAACATGACAAAATAGTCTATACCTTTGATGTATCAAAACTTTTGAAATCCCTTAAAATTGTTGAAGAGCCTCTAGAGTGATTATTTAGTTCTCTCCATCTCTCCCATTTTACTTCCAAAAGATGATTATTTCTAACCTTTAGAAAAAAAAAGAACCATCAATAGTAGCCATTAGCAAACCTTAAAAAATTAGGGTTTCCTTAATCTTCTAGAATTCCTCTATTCTCTTTCAAGTTGATTTCATACAAGATACAGTTAGAATTAGGTTCTAACTTATTCATGAATGTTGCAGTCTTCCTCTACATTTTTCAATGCATCAAGTCTTGCTATAAACAATGGTCCAAAGCCCAAGTTATGAGCTAAAAATTGAGACTAACTTAGTCCAGTCCATGATAGATTCTATAGCAACTTCTCCAATATTTTTAAACCATTAAAAAAATATTTTGGGTTTGGGTCTTTTTAGAAAAATTATAAGCTTGATTATCCACTTCAATTTAGGCTTTTAAATCACCTAATTTGGATGTTCAAACTTAATTTATGCCCATTTTTTGTACACAACACTTGACCAAAAATCCTACTTCAATTAGGACTTAACTTCACTAAATACCACTTTTCTAATCTATACCTTTAAGTAAGTAAAAAACATGAAACAAGCAACAAAAATCAAAACAGTAAAATGTTTTAATTTTTCTTACTAAAATTATACATTCACTAAACTTTTTTAAAACATACTTAAATCTAAAAACATAATCTAATCAACTTATATAAGTCTATAATTCATTAAAAAAAATTAAATGTAAATAGAAAAGAACATAATAAATTCTCATTCATCATCCATTCAATAAAGAAACTATTACTACTAATTGGTGTTATTTACTAAGATGGAGTTATTTATTGCCTATAATAGGAGCACAAATTGCACTACATGCTTTACTCCATTTGGTGTAGTACATTATTTCAATCCCATCACTCCTATTGATCTCACTCCACTTCTTGAATGAGATAGAGTGTTTTGATGGAGATGAAAGAGCCAAGATGGTAAAAAATCTCTATGAGCAAATTCTAAGTCAAATTGCAAGCAACAATGAAGTTCAAATGCATATAGATAGTAAGCATCAAAAGGAATGCTAGTTTGCTCTTGTGACTTGATGTGACTTTAATTAAGGAAATGAAGATTTCCATATAATAGGAGTCAAATTTGATGCCCTGAGCTGATGGTCCATTTAATGAGATGGAAAGATTGGAGACATGCCTATAGGTTGGAATTACCAGGAGATTACAATGTCTCTACAATTTTCAATGAGAATCTATTACTCTTGATTAGCCTTCTTTACTCTAAGTTCTCTAGGAGAATTATTGCTTGCTTAAAACTTGAGACCATCTCCTTATGACTTGACAAGAGGACTTCTCCTCTAGGAATTCCAAATCCATTGAAGTTTATCGAATAAAGGAGCTATAATTGTTGATAAGCTTTCTTTAATTGGTAAGAATCACTCACTACTTAATACTTATGACCATCACCTCATTGCTTGATAATATTGTTTCTTCTTTCATAGCATGGAATCATTCACACACAATGATTATGCAATTAATATTCATGTCTACAACAAACATTAATTTCTCTACAACATGTACTTTAACAATTCTTAGGTAATGTGAATCCATTAAATTCCATCAAACAAAGGGGTCATTCATCATAATTAAGTTTCTTTCATAGATGGAATGGTTCAGTTGAGACCAACACATTAATTTCTAGCCAATAAGGATTCTTTTCTCATTTTAAGGGGTCATCAAAAGAAAGGAATGACAAAATTTAATTAAATATCTTCACCAATCATTAATTTCTTGTGGAGATGTACATTATTATGTATTGGGCAGGTTGAATCCATCAAAAGTCCATCCAATAAAAGAAGTTATTACACTCATTTAGCTTTCTTTGTTATAAGAGAATTTTTTTTTTTTTACTTGAAACATGAGACATTTATTATTTATTTGACAATA
>JBAPLJ010000773.1:0-22346 GCA_037832345.1 Rhizophora mangle
TGATCAAAGAAGTCACATACTCCTTGCAAGATGCCAAGTATGAGTGATTTTGTGGTAATGAAGCTAGTGACTGTTAACAAGCACTTTTTAGGAGGCAACCCAAGTCTGTTTTCTTTTTCTTTCTCTTTGATAGTTTTTATTCTTTTCTTTTAAGTTTTTTAAATAAAAGTGACTGTATCTCAATTCTTTTGCTTAAATTGTTTGAATTAAAGTATCCCAAGCTTTTTCCTCCAACTATTAAATTTTGAACACAAATTAAGCAACTTTTTTAATTTTGTTCATTTTCTTTTTCACATTATAGACATTGTGTGATTTAAGTTTAGGGGGTAATTTTTGATTTTCATGTGATTCTATATTTGTTTAATGCTTGGCATGATACTTGCAAATTTTTTCCAATATTTTGCATGCATGACTAACCCTTAAAAATCTTTTTGTGAAATAGGAATAAAAATATTATTAAGTGTCATGATTTACATTCAAGTTACTTGTCATGCTCAAACATGGCATTTTTTGGTTTAGGATGAGCAATATCTTATAAAGTGAGATTAAGCATGCTTGGATTTTTAAGATCATTAAACTACATGTTCCTTAAGAAAATTGTGTGAGTTGTGTGACTACACATAAAATTTAAGTTTACTACTCTTATGAATTTCTCCTTTTTGCTTAGCCTAAATATGGTTCAAATAAATATGGAGGTCATGAATAAAATTGAATAGTAATATTGTTGTGACATGCATGTCAATACACCTTGGGTTGTCTAAATCCATTGAATTCCTTAAAAAAATAAGTCATTCACCTTGATTAGCTTTGTTAGGGTGATAGATTAGTTTATTACCTAAAACATGAGATGTTCACTTCAATTATGGCTAATAAGGCATATCCTTTTTTTTTTTTTCCAACAAGTCAATCACGCAAAGGATTCATGAAACTTAAACATCTACCATGACCTAAGATTCTATGGGGACATATGCACATTATTTTGTTTTTGGGTAAACATGCTTTACCCTTGATTAGCCATTTATACTATGAGAGATTTATTCATCACCTAAAACATGAGATTATCCCTTAATTATTTAACAATAGGACTTTGCTTTTACATAGTTTGAATTCATTGAAGTCCATCAAATAATGGAGCGCGTTTGGGAAGAGGACATATTGCATCAGAGTGCCAAAAAAAAAGCGTACTAAGGGGTTATGGGGTAATGGTGACATTAAGACAAAATATGAGTTTGGTGATGACTCCATGCCACCATTGGAGTAAGGAAGTACCCAATTGAGGGAGACATGTTGGTGGTTGAGATGAACATTAAGTGCATAAGCCAAGGAAGATGATGAAGTGCAAAGAGATAATATCTTCCATACATAATGCTACATCATTACAAGGTATGTAGCATGATCATTAATAAGGGTAGCTTTACAAATGTAGATAGCACTACTCTAGTTGAAAAGCTTAGTTTCCCAACCATGAAGCACCTTAGAACATATAAGCTTCAATGGTTGAATGAATGTGGAGAGGTTAAGGGAAATAAGCAGGTGTTAGTATTGTTTACTATTAGAGATATACTAATGAGGTTTTGTGTGATGTTGTACCAATGCATGCTAAGCATATTTTGTTAGCAAAATTAAAACAATTTGATTTGGAAGTAATTCATTATGGGTTTAAGAATAGATTAAATCTAAAGTATTAACCCATGGCTTGTACACCACTTTACCTATACCTAGACACTCCTAGGTTGATTTCTTTATGGACTTTGTGGTAGGACTACCACAGCTAAAAAGGGGCAGAGATTTTGTATTTGTTGTTGTTAACAAACCATAAGTGTATGAGATGTTTAAGTATTAAAGTGGATGTGAGCCTAATTATTGATCCCCTAAGGAGGAAATTTAAGTACCAAATTATGCAAATTTCCTATGGAATCTAAATAAACCAAAAGAAAAAAAATGTTATCTAAATATGAAATTAAAAACAATTTTGAATGTAAACTGAAAATCAATAAAAAAATATTTTATCACCCAAATTTTATCAACTAAATACCATTAACAAAACTTAACATATGATTATTAGAATTAAAACTTGTTAACAATATTAATCTCTTTTAAGACTTAACAACTATACTCATATTAATCCTATATCTACTTTTGTGACTATAAAAACTAACACAAGTTCATTAAGATTTGTGGAATTTTTAACAATAATCAACAAGGTGTGCATTTATTTCTAAACTACACAACTTAGGTTTAATGTTTTTATGAATTAGTATTAAATTTCCACATTTTTCCTCCATTGTTTAATACCTAAAACATGCAAATAATGGTTAGTTATTAGCACAAATAAAAATTAAAAGTATCAAATTTAACTAACAAAAAAAATCAAAACAATTAGAGTATTAGTTTGTTAATAAAATATAGTGACTACATTCTCACCCAAAAATGTTTAAGAGTTCTTCAAGATTTTATTTTTGGTGGGAAACAACTTGGTGTAGCATTAAACAACCATTTATTCAATCCTATCACACCATTACAAGGTGTCAATAGTTGGTAAGACTAATTGAAAGGTGAAAATCATGATTCCATGAAACTATGTTGCATTAACCTTAGTGCTCTTTGACATATCGTGTTCAAATATTGACGCCTTGAATTATGAGTGTGCAAAAAGCACTTTGAGTGATTGTAGTAGTGAGAAGAAGTGATTGCAACAGTAGGAATTACATGTTTTGATTATTTTGGTTGCATTATAAACATGATTGAGCTTGGAATTATGTATGGATATGTGAGATGAAGAATGTGAATATGCATAGTTTTTCTTTGTTCACTATTGTATTGTCTTGAGATGAAAATGTGATGGTTAGTGTGTTAGGTAACATAGGCGTGTTGAGTGATTCTAAATTGCTTATTATTCTTCACTTTGTTGCATTTATCTAGTATTTTTTATTTTGTTATTGAGGAATTGGGTTTTAAATGGGTTTAAAAAAAGAAAAGGGATTTGGACTAAAACACATCTCATGTTTCAGTAAGAATTACTATTTTGTTAGCTTGGACACCTTGTGGCTTTTAGGCAATAATTTTAATTAAAGACCTTAAATTGGTGTATTCTTTAGCTTTTTAGAAAGTTAAGGCATAGGGCTACAACTCTCATGAAGGGGCCACCTTGAAATTTTATTATTTAGATAGCTAAAAATTGGTTGGAAGTTAGTGGTGAAGAATTAAAGTAATGGAGTCTAAAATATAGAATAAAAGGTAAGTACCAATTGTAAAACCATTAGAGGATTGATTTGTGTTAGTAGAAGGATAGATTGGCACTAGTCCATGGTTGGTTGGTGAACCAATTTGATACAAGATGTGCAACTAAGCAAAAATAACCAAACCAGCATTAGTTTACTACAATTTCTTGAACAATACACAATATTTTTTGTGACATTTTGTGGGTATTTTGGTCATTTTGAGGGATATCTATAAATATCATGTTGACAAATGACCTAAGGGGAGAGAACAAAAGAAAAAGTAGAGAATCAAAAGGTAACAAAAATGAGAAATGAAAGTGCAAGATTCAAAGATTGTTGGCCTTCTTACTTTCTTCTCTTCTTCCTCATTGTTTATTAATTTATTTTAGGAATTTTTATGAATGTTTAGTTATTTATTCTTATGTTTTGATTATTTTTTGTTAATTCAATTTAATGCTTTTGATTTTCATTCATGTTAATAACTAACCATTATTTGCATGTTCAAGGCATTAAATAATGGGGCAAAAGTGGATGTTTAATACTACTTCATAAGAGCATTAAACCTAAGTTGTATAGTTTTGAAATAAATACACATCTTTGTGATTATTGTTAGGCATTTCACAAATCTTAATGAACTCATGCTAATTTTTTATATCATGAAAGTAGATATAGGATTAATGAGTATAGTTGTTGAGTCTTGAAAGAGAACATCATATACCTTAAGGAATTCAATCATGATTGTTGAAAAGTTTTAATTCTAAAAACCAAGTATTAAGTTTGTTAATGGTATTTAGCTGATGAAATCAAAGCCCTGAAACCCTTATTTTTATAGATTTTCAGTTTAATTTAAAATTCACTTTTAGTTGCATGGTTTGAAAAGCCTTTTCTTTGTTTGGTTTATTTAGATAATGTAGAAACTTGCATAATTTGGTAATTAAATTTTACTCCTCATTAGGTTGATACTTGTACTCTTGTTCATTTTACCATTTGAATGTACTATAAACTTGTGGTAGATTTTAGGTTAATCAATGTTTGTTATTCAAATATGACTTTCATTTTTTTTATTCTTAAATTTGTGTAGCTTCTAACTTAAATTAAAAAATTATATAAAAAAATTAAATTGAAAAAAAATATTATAATTCACTTAAGTAATTTATTTTTATATGATGTTTTTTTTATTAAATTAGACATTTTTAAAATTTAAATAATATGTTACTTAAATTATGTAAATTACATAAGATTTTAAATTGGGACTGTCTATGTACACAATTGTAATTTTTTGTGGTAGATTGATGAATAGAATTGAAGATCATTGTATTTTCCCTTTTTTTTCTTCTTCTTGGTCATTAATGTAATTTTTTTTGCATTATGTGGGATAACTTAATTAGTGGATTTGCATTTTTCATAATGAATATTACATTCAAGCATTTTGCATCTTTTTTTGAAATTAATTGTGGATTTCAAACTATTCTTTATAATTTCTCTTGGGATTGAATTAGCATGCATCAAATTTTCTTTCATAAGTATGGCAGTGGCTCATAAATGTTTATGTGCTTTTGAGGCAGCGTGCATCTCTAAATTCTAGCAAGTGTTCATTTTGGTTAACCATCTGTCAAACACAGTACAAAGGTACCCTTATTTTGGTACAAATTGACTCAGTCTATTGAGTTTAATCTACTCTGTTCTTGTAACCACAGTTATTAAATCTGATCTAAACATTAACCGAAGTAGTTGACTAAGTTATTGGATTATTGGTTTATTTAGTGAGTCAATAGTTAGTCTAACCAAATCAATATTTATACTTATTTTTTCTTATTAAAAAAACATCATAAGAAAAAAAATTTATGAACACTGAAAAGAAACAAAAAAAAGGACCATCACTTACTTCTAAAATATTATAGATTGTCTAATTTTTGTTATACCACTACAAGGAATAAGAAAACTAAATTACCAACAAAATGTAATCCAATTTGTCTTACATTATGAAGTTCAAATTTCAAGTTCAAATAATCTTAGATTTACAAATAGTTTAATACAATATGACAAATCAATTCCTAACATTATGAATTTCAAATTTTAAACTTTTGGAAAAAGTTCTTGAATTTTACTATCCTAATTAAAAGCATAGGCATCATCACTCCCAAATCCATTTCATGTAGCTTGACTGGTAGGGTCCATATTATCAATGTTAGTCTCTAGGTCTTACATATTCAAATCAAATTTATATCAAAATATAATAAACATTAATAGTAATGAAGAAATTACAAAGAAAGCTAGAAAATTATAATACCAAAGTAAAGAATAAATAATATGTTAATTAGTACCATTATAAAATTGTTTTGGATGTTACATGTTGTCATCTCTTAACATAATATCTCCAATTGCACTCACAATTCAAAACACTATAAGTTTGACTTAGAACTTGAATGGCTAACTTTTTCAAATGGGTGCACTATGTTTATAAGTAGACCACCATTCCTTTGTAGTTGCAATTATCAATATAAATAAATTATTTAATAAAAAAAATTGCAAATGAAGGTAATGAATGAATAATAAAATTACTAGAAGGCATAATGTTATGATCAATTTTAACAAAATTATGTTCAAAGTCTCCTTCCACATTGGTGAAAATCTTCATTTCACTTATTAGCTTATGTGTCAATGATTTATTTCCATAAGAATACCTCTCTAGTACATCCAAAAATAAATCAACTAGAGGATGTTTCTTAATCAATGTGTAGTATCATATTGACATCTAGAATTTAACTAGAACTAGTATCATGAAGATTCTTATGTAGTTAGTGGTCTCACTAAGTATCAATTATATTCAAAAAAGCTTGAAGTCTTGTCTTCTTCTTTCAAAATCTCCTCACAATTTCTATGCTAGCTATATGAATAACCTTATATAGATATCTCATCACATCACTATCAACTACTTGTAAAACATGAATCAAAGACTCAGTAATATGCATAATAAATGTACATTCTTTCCAAAATTTATAGTCAACAAACCTCTTTCCTTTGACTTCTCTAGCATATGCACATATGGTCTAATCTTTCGATGTTACCATAGCCCTTAATGCAACTTTTTGAGGTAAGACACTTTGTAAGGCAACAAATCGAGTTAGTGTGTGTATTTCTCTTCTATTAGTAAACTTTCTCATCATGTGCAAAGGATAACAACGATTATAAAAGCATGGTAAACAAGGCCACTAACCTCAATCATGTTGCTTATATCATGGAGAATCAAATTAATACAATGGGTTGCATAAGGAGGTGAAAATAATGTCTTGAATTTGCACTCCAATAATCTACTAGCAACTACATAATGGGACACATCATTAGCTACCTTAAGGACAACATTTTCATCACAAATAAACAACATAACTTCTGTTAACATTTTGTACAATGTTTGAACTATCTTTGTTGATTTTGAAGCATCAATTGACTTTAAAGATATAGTTCCTTTAGGACAATAAACCAAGAAAATTATTAAAGTTCTATGGTTTTAATCTACCCACCCCTCAATTACTAATGTATCATTGGACTTACTCCTAAAGACACGATCGCTTTTCACAATTTTTTTTTTTTTTTTATCTCTTTAACATTCTTGGTCAACAAACAACCACAATAACATGAAAAGATGGTGCCACATAACCCAGTCCCATACTAGCTATGGCATTAATAATTGGTTGATAGTAAATTGAATTTACAACATTAAAAGGTATGGAAGCATCTATCATCCATCTAGATACAACAATATCACACCTTTCTATCACATTTTTGTTTTACAATATATTCTTCAAAGTTGGTTAAGCACTAAGCCCTGTCCATGACATAGAAAAAGATTGAATTTATCCTAACTTATTAACTCATTTTTTCCTTAGCTTTTACTAGCTTTCCCTTTCCTTTATAGTTAGAATGAGAAGACAGAATTAAAGGTTGTTGAACTTCTTGAATATCAACATTAAGATTTTGATGTTGTTATTCTTCATAGGTCATGTATCTTTGGTTAAAAAGATTTAACTCATCCAATATTTTTTGTGCTTTCTTTCTTTTCTTTGAAGAATAATCCTCATGATTTTGATTCATTTGATGTCAAACATTAGGCTGCACCTTCCAAGAATAATCTACTTCCCCTTTCATTCCTATTAAGTGTTACTTAACTTGATTAATACCTTACTTAACTAGATTAATACCTCCCCCAAAATAGATACTTGTGCAGCACAAACACATTATTTTTTTTCCTTCCACTACTTTCTCTTTTATCAACCTCCTTATAGTGGCCATATGCTAAATTAGTTTTCTGTCTAATATTACCTCTCATAGTTCTTGCAACAGATAGTTTTAAAAGGATCAACATTTATTTGATTGAGTCAAAGCTTCAGCAAAGGGTAAGGTGGTATCATCTCCAATTGAAGACATTTGGCAATAAGAAAAAAAAATATAACAACAATAAATTTCATAAGACTAGCAAAAGGCCCTAGCCAAGAACTATGAATAGTGCTTAACTTGATTAATACCTTGCCTTGAAAAGATCTTAGTGCAGTACAAACACAATTTTTTTTTCCTTCCACTACTTGCTCTTTCATAATCTTTCTTACGATGGCCTCATGCTAAATCAATTTTCAATTTAATGGGCAAGGTCTGATTATCTCCCATTGAAAACATCCGACAACAAGAATACAAACATAAATTATAATAAATTTCATAAGACCAGCAAAAGGCCTAAGAATAATGGAAGAGAAAGAAAGAATTATCAAGTATTTCTAATTAATTGCAATGATGCTAAGCTAGGCAATAAAAATGTAGTGAAGTGAATTGTCCAAAAAAAAACAAAAAAAAACAAGGGTGATAATTATCATGTTAATCAAGTATCTGACATTTCCCTGTTAAAATTCTAGAAAAGGATGATTGAGTTTTTCTTGGACTTCTTGTAGGAGATGCACTTTCAGAAGAACCAACATTTGATGGAGTAAAAGTTATAATAGTAGGCAAGGTGTTATCATTTCCTATTAAAGACGTCAAACAACAAGAATACAAACATAAACAAATATTAAATTTCATAAGACTAGCAAGCGGCCCTAGCCCAACCACATAATGGAAAAGCAAAAAAGAATTATCAAGTATTTCTAATTAATAGTGTTGGTGCCATTCTGGGTAATAAAAATGCAGTGAATTGTTCAAAAGTAAAAAAAAAAAAAATGGTTGATAATTATCATCTTAATCAAATATCTTACATTTCCCTGTTAAGATCCTAGAAATAGCTAATTGAGTTTTTCCTTTCTATTTGAATCTACCCTTATACTCTATATTTCTATTAAACTGCTATAAATTGCTTCTAAGGGCCAAAAAGTGTTAGCCAGATCATTGGGTCTTGGCATGATATCCTCGAGCATGCCTACAACAACATAAACTCACGTAGGTAGTCCATATGCCCTCAATTAAAGAACCAATGAAAAGATGTGAAACATAAGAAGCCAAATTATAGGTATTTTAGAATAATGAAAAAATATTAATTATTGTGATTAAATAACCTGAGTCAACAAGATATCTAGCTTCTTAATTGGCTTAGATGACATTGTTTGATCTTTTGGATCCAAAGTTTGTAAGGTGATTAAAGGAGAAAAATTATCTTATGTCCAAACTAATAGAGATAGGAAATTGATAGTATCATACTCAGAATTTTAGGAGAACAAACATATTAAGGAAGAAAACCAAAAAATTCCAAGATGTAATGAAACCAAGTGACAACCTACTTTAATGAAAAATTTTTTTCGAAATAGCTTAAAAGAAAAGCAATAGAGAAAAAAAAAAAAAAAAAAAAAAATAGATATCCAACCTTTTTAGTCTTATAGAAAAAAAGACCTATATCATAATGTGCAAATACTCACATTATCTCCATAGAACTTTTTGTATCAGAAGTAAAAAAGCACATTCAATTCTCTACATATACTATACTTTTTCATGGACTGGTTTGACATTTTGGCAATACACTATTTTTTCTAACTTTAATTCTCATATGAGCTTTGAAAAATTTACTAAGATGCATTAGCAAAATGAATGGGTTGCAAAATAAATAGTTTTCATTTTTGTAAAAAAATATTAAAAAAAAAAAGAATAAAAAGACAAACATCTTTGGAAAGATAATAGAAAAAAAAAAAAAAAAAAAAAAAAATCAAATAGATAAAAGAAGTAGACAAAAAAATATGCATTTAACTTGAAACAAATAACTAAGCTTTGCTTGGACTCATAGATTTTAAAGAAATGGGAAGATTACACAAGACTACCTCCAATTGTATAACTCGTAACTTATTAATGTTTTGAATGGGCAAAGGAAAAAGAAAAAGAAAGTTTTTATTGACTAATTTTACCATAGCACTAAAGCTTACTTTTTTGGAATATTATAAAACAAAAGGAAAGCAAGCATAGGGAAAATAAGTAAGGTCTAATATAGCTAACCAGTTCAAAACTTTGGTACTCCTATGACAAGAGGTAAAGGTATGATACTGCATTAGATATCCCACAAGCAATGTTATGAAGTTTCTTCACATCAATTAATCTCATTTGAGGTAAGTAATAGTAAAATTCCTTATCAACTATGCTTTTACTTTCATTTTTTTTTCATTTAAAAGAACTCTTGCTTTGGTTTACTCAAGAATTAGTGTTTCCCATGATTAACAAATATTGTCCTTTTTATTTGGAATGAGAATTCTTATGTTATTGTCAAAGTTTTGGTGATACACATATTTCTAGTCATGTTTATTGGTAAATAAGAACCTACATTAAACATGAGATCATAGTTTTATTGGTTCTGACAATAAGCATTTTAAGGATGAGAAGGATGGTACATAGATAAGACAAAAGAAATCCAAGCCAATATATTTTTAATCATGGCCATGAATAAGAGTGTGATCATGAAGTTAAAACACAACCTAGGAAAATTGGTGTTTACCTTAAACATGATCAAAGATGATAAGAGTCAAAGTTGGACTCTGAAAGAGTGGGCAACAAAAATTGAAGCCATATTGAAGATGATGGAAGGTTTGGATTAGGAGGTTGCAAGAATGTTGAGTCTTTTGCTTTGATTTGATTGTGTTTGGAAGATAGGAGAATTCTATCCACTACCAATTAAAAATGATATCATTTAGCTAAAATAGACTTGGTGAGTTTATCCAAATTTCTTGATCATTTGATTTTCAAAAAGTTGGCAAGATCAATTAGTTTTTTCTAGTTCAAAGTACCAAATGGTTTTTATACTAACCTAGCCTAATCCAATGCTTTGGTGATTCATTGGTCCAATTAGCTGGGCTAAGGTTTGATTAGATTGATAATGTACTTTGTCTCCTATACAAAAATTTGTGAAACATATACAATATTGTTGATGAAATTAGTTTTAAATACTCATATACAATGTGTGCTATGCAAACACATGAATTGGTATTATGAGGTAAATTATGAAAAGTAAACCATGGCTAGCTAGAATTGATTTATTCCATAGAATAAAGGAGTCAATCTTGATTTACTTTCTTACTTAGATAGGATGGTTTAATAATTGAAAGAAGACACTAGCACTTCATGTGCAAAATAAGGAGAGATAATGCTATAAAATTTATAGAAAAGACTTTAGAAATAATGCCAAATTTTGGTAGTTATTGTTAAGGCACCAAAAATTTCATACCTTATTCTCAATTATTCAATAGTAAATAGTATAAGCAAGGGTTAAACCCAAAGGAAGTGCTATCAATTCATTACTAATTAACTAAAAATTAAACACCTTAACATAATTGGGTAGAGGGAAAAAGTTGAATTCTAATTTTTAGCAAAGAAAATAAATAAATTGAAGAAAATAAAAAAATAAATTATATAAAAAAATCAAGTATTAAAAGTCCAATTTTAGGTTCACACACAATTATGATATTTAATGATTTTAATTACCCAAAATATTATTTTAATTTTAATGGAACCATCAATCCTCGATATCAACAAGCTCTATTACCCAAATTTTCTTTTTAGATATTCATTAAGCAAAACAAACTTTTCACACATTATTTCTAATCATTATACCCATAAAAAAAGTTCACTATAGTAATATACAACAACCTTAAGAACTATGTAATAGGTTAATATAAGCAACAATCACACAAGATTGGATCATTTAACCTATGATGAGTTGTTTATAAAAGTAAGATGAAAACTTATCCATAATCCCTTATTGTTATTTGCTACTTGGTGACTATGAAGAGGATAAAAATGAATCACTATTCCTAATTCTAGCAATTGATATTCCTTTATTCAATTTAGTAGGTCTAACTAAATTAATTGAATAAACAATTATTCAACCATTAAATTTGAGTAACCTAAAAATTCAATAAAAGAAGAGTAGAACATGACAAAATAGTCTATACCTTTGATGTATCAAAACTTTTGAAATCCCTTAAAATTGTTGAAGAGCCTCTAGAGTGATTATTTAGTTCTCTCCATCTCTCCCATTTTACTTCCAAAAGATGATTATTTCTAACCTTTAGAAAAAAAAAGAACCATCAATAGTAGCCATTAGCAAACCTTAAAAAATTAGGGTTTCCTTAATCTTCTAGAATTCCTCTATTCTCTTTCAAGTTGATTTCATACAAGATACAGTTAGAATTAGGTTCTAACTTATTCATGAATGTTGCAGTCATCCTCTACATTTTTCAATGCATCAAGTCTTGCTATAAACAATGGTCCAAAGCCCAAGTTATGAGCTAAAAATTGAGACTAACTTAGTCCAGTCCATGATAGATTCTATAGCAACTTCTCCAATATTTTTAAACCATTAAAAAAATATTTTGGGTTTGGGTCTTTTTAGAAAAATTATAAGCTTGATTGTCCACTTCAATTTAGGCTTTTAAATCACCTAATTTGGATGTTCAAACTTAATTTATGCCCATTTTTTGTACACAACACTTGACCAAAAATCCTACTTCAATTAGGACTTAACTTCACTAAATACCACTTTTCTAATCTATACCTTTAAGTAAGTAAAAAACATGAAACAAGCAACAAAAATCAAAACAGTAAAATGTTTTAATTTTTCTTACTAAAATTATACATTCACTAAACTTTTTTAAAACATACTTAAATCTAAAAACATAATCTAATCAACTTATATAAGTCTATAATTCATTAAAAAAAATTAAATGTAAATAGAAAAGAACATAATAAATTCTCATTCATCATCCATTCAATAAAGAAACTATTACTACTAATTGGTGTTATTTACTAAGATGGAGTTATTTATTGCCTATAATAGG
Source organism: Rhizophora mangle (assembly GCA_037832345.1). NCBI lineage: Eukaryota > Viridiplantae > Streptophyta > Magnoliopsida > Malpighiales > Rhizophoraceae > Rhizophora > Rhizophora mangle. The sequence continues at coordinate 12,515 of JBAPLJ010000773.1, forward strand.
AGCACAAATTGCACTACATGCTTTACTCCATTTGGTGTAGTACATTATTTCAATCCCATCACTCCTATTGATCTCACTCCACTTCTTGAATGAGATAGAGTGTTTTGATGGAGATGAAAGAGCCAAGATGGTAAAAAATCTCTATGAGCAAATTCTAAGTCAAATTGCAAGCAACAATGAAGTTCAAATGCATATAGATAGTAAGCATCAAAAGGAATGCTAGTTTGCTCTTGTGACTTGATGTGACTTTAATTAAGGAAATGAAGATTTCCATATAATAGGAGTCAAATTTGATGCCCTGAGCTGATGGTCCATTTAATGAGATGGAAAGATTGGAGACATGCCTATAGGTTGGAATTACCAGGAGATTACAATGTCTCTACAATTTTCAATGAGAATCTATTACTCTTGATTAGCCTTCTTTACTCTAAGTTCTCTAGGAGAATTATTGCTTGCTTAAAACTTGAGACCATCTCCTTATGACTTGACAAGAGGACTTCTCCTCTAGGAATTCCAAATCCATTGAAGTTTATCGAATAAAGGAGCTATAATTGTTGATAAGCTTTCTTTAATTGGTAAGAATCACTCACTACTTAATACTTATGACCATCACCTCATTGCTTGATAATATTGTTTCTTCTTTCATAGCATGGAATCATTCACACACAATGATTATGCAATTAATATTCATGTCTACAACAAACATTAATTTCTCTACAACATGTACTTTAACAATTCTTAGGTAATGTGAATCCATTAAATTCCATCAAACAAAGGGGTCATTCATCATAATTAAGTTTCTTTCATAGATGGAATGGTTCAGTTGAGACCAACACATTAATTTCTAGCCAATAAGGATTCTTTTTTCATTTTAAGGGGTCATCAAAAGAAAGGAATGACAAAATTTAATTAAATATCTTCACCAATCATTAATTTCTTGTGGAGATGTACATTATTATGTATTGGGCAGGTTGAATCCATCAAAAGTCCATCCAATAAAAGAAGTTATTACACTCATTTAGCTTTCTTTGTTATAAGAGATTTTTTTTTTTTTACTTGAAACATGAGACATTTATTATTTATTTGACAATAGGACTACTCATTTAGTAGTTTGAATTGATGAAAGTCCAGTAAATAAAAAAGCTATTAATCTTTAGTAGCTTTCTTTTCCATCAAAGAATGATTCATTGTTGGAAACTTCATACTATCACTTGATTCCTTGGCAATAAGGCTTCTCATTTCATTGTAAGAAACTAGTCACACTAAATGGTTGTGTAATCAACATCTATGTGTACATTGAACATTATTTCCTTTGCAATATTCACATCAATACATCCTAGTTAGTTTTAATCCACTGAATTCTATAAAATGAAGGAGTTGGATTAGTTCCTACCAAGATAGAATGGTATGTTGCCTGAAAGATGAGCATCACTTCATTTCAAAAAAAAAAAAAAAGGCTTTTCCTTTCATTAAAAGGAGTCATTAATGAAAAGGAATTGTGATATTACAGTAATCACTAATTCCGTTGTTAGATGCATGTTATTTTGGCTTGGGTGATTCAAATTGATTGGAGTCCATTGAATAAAGAGCTATTACTTTTGACTATCTTTCTTCACTTGATTCTTGGGTTGTAAGGCTTCTTAATTTGTTATTAGAAAACATTTATAGAAAATGAGCATGTAATGGACATTTATGTCTATGATGAATAGTAATATTGTTGTGACATGCATGTCAATACACCTTAGGTTGTCTAATATAGGACTGCCAAGGGGTAGAGATTTTGTATTTGTTGTTGTTAACAAACCATAAATGTATGAGATGTTTAAATAATAAAGTGGATGTGAGTCCAATTATTGATCCCCTGAGGAGGAAACTTAGGTGCCAAATTATGCAATTTTTTTTATGTAATCTAAATAAAACCAAAAGAAGAAAATGTTATCTCAATATGAAATTAAAAACCAATTTTGAATGTAAACTGAAAATCAATAAACAATTGTTTTATCACCCGAATTTTATCAACTAAATACCATTAACAAACTTAACATATGATTGTTAAAATTAAAACTTGTTAACAACGTTGATCTCTTTTAAGACTTAACAACTACACTCATATTAATCCTATATCTCCTTTTGTGACTATAAAAACTAACACAAGTTCATTAAGATTTGTGGAATTTTTAACAATAATCAACAAGGTGTGCATTTATTTCTAAACTACACACCTTAGGTTTAATGTTTTTATGAATTAGTATTAAATTTCCACATTTCCTCCATTGTTTAATACCTAAAACATGCAAATAATGGCTAGTTATTAGCACAAATAAAAATTAAAAGTACCAAATTTAATTAACAAAAAAAATTCAAAACAATTAGAATATTAGTGACTACATTCTCACCCAAGAATGTTAGGAGTTATTCAAGATTTTATTTTTGGTGGGAAACAACTTGGTGTAGCATTAAACAACCATTTATTCAATCCTATCACACCATTGCAAGGTGTCAATAGTTGGTAAGACTAATTGAAAGGTGAAAATCATGATTCTATGAGACTATGTTGCGTTAACCTTAGTGCTCTTTGACATATCATGTTTAATGCATGAAAAATACCTTAAAAAAAGTACAATGCCTTATGAAGTCATAGTAGATTACCAAGCTTTTATTTGACTACTACCAACTAATTGGTGCCTATTATTATGTTGGAACATGTGACAATTTGGTACTCATTCTCTTACAAGCTTTGAGATGTAGTACAAACATGGTACACTATGCCAAAATGAATTGACAAATTGTTAGTTCTTGTTGATTAGATAATTTTGGATGTTTTTATCATAATCCACATATTATGTATGATTTCTTAGTTATAGCTATGCATATCAAAAATTAAAGCTCTAATCTTTAAATTTGGCTTTTGTTATCAGTCTTACAATTATGTCTGATAGTGATAATGACTTATTATGCTAGAGAAATTTATTTATTCTAACTCATGTTTCTTTAGTTTGTTTCAATTGGATTAGGAGGTCAATTATATACTTAGGTGGTCTCCAAGGCATATAACTTGTTGGGTCAATTTCATTGTTACTAACCAATTATTTTGATTGCTTTAGTAGAGAACTTGTTGAAATATTGACTTGTCCAAACTAGCTGCCAAGTATAGAAAAATTGATTTGTTTGTTTTGTAGAGTGATACTAATGAATAACAACCCTATGTGTTATTGAACATGTGTTGGCCAATACTTGAAAGTATCACTTTTCTATCACATGGATATATATATATATATATATATATATATATATATATATATATATATATATATATATATATATGCTTGATAAGTGAGACCATTTATAGATGCTTAGGCCTTAGATGCTTGTAGCTAAACAAGATGCTTGAAGTTTGAAGACAACTGCTTTTGGTGAAAAACAAATGCTTTTGCTTTTTGAAAAGTAAATTCTTGTACTTTTAAAAAAGTAAATGCCTTTTGCTTAAACTTTGAGTAAATGTAGAGATTCCTTTTGCAAGAGTGGGTAATCAATTTTCTTCATTTTGGCCTTATCCAAGTCAATATCAACCCTTTGTCTAGAGAAGGCCTAGAAACCATAATTTTTATAGCAGTCAGGGACTGTAGGTTAATCATTTTTGATGATTCACTTTTGGGAATCATTGAAAGAAGTCTATGTTTAGGACCAATTTATTTTAATTGTTTTCTTGATTTCATAGTTTCTTTGCATGACAAGAACATCTTAGATGTTCTAACCTTACAACTTAAGCTTAACAATAACAAATTTTTAGAGGGATCCATTCCTTTGAGTCTAATGTACCAATTCCATAATAAGGCTATGAAGATAGCCTTCAATACAAAGGCACTCAAGTATGGGCACATATGGTGAGACAATCTTATGATAGACTAACATTCATGCTCAAACAATTAAACACCTAAGTTTATTGAATGGCATAAGTGTCACTTCCTGACACTTGGAAGCTTGATGGGGTCACTACACCTTAGCCTCCAACTACATAAGCTATTCACAAAATCACACAATTTCTTGTTGGTAGTGTCAACATATCATTTGTATGATCATGATACTTCATAAGCACCATATATGAGTTTCTTCAAGACATAGATCTTCAAACCTATCTTCAACAAATTATGTCAAGTAGACTTCCTTCACATAGATCCAACTCAAATTTTTCAAACATAGTTGGCACAACACACAAAGCTCAATTCCTTAAGCTTCTTATGAAAGGCAAACTTCACCAAATTCATCAATTGCATCACAAATGGCTTTTTTAGACCAAATTTTTCTTAACCATGAGCTTAACACTCTAAAAAAAATAATATGTTTTAAATAAAGGTCTTTTATGAAATGATTTTTATTCTTAAGCCAATTATGAAAAGCTTTTCTAGTTTTTTAAGCATTTTTGCAACTAGAGAATTCCAATTAACCAAGCATATTATGATTATCTTTACAAGCAAAAAATCATGTTTTATTTTTTGAATGGTTTGAAAAAGAAAATTCTCTCCACAATGGGATAGTATATCCTTTCTCAACAAAAATTTCAAGTTTTTCAAAGGACATAATGTCTAAACCCAAATGTAATGGTGGGAAACTACAATGGTCAAAAACTTGACTCTGTTCATCCACCCTCTTGTAAAATCATTTTCAGCAAAAAAAAAATTCCCATGTTTCTACATCTCTTTTCAAAGTTTGTAGAGAAAATGAAAAGTTCTCTACAAGTGATATCAAAAAAAAATTTTTAAAAAAAAACAATTATACCAATAAATTTTTAAAAAAATGTTGGTACCCTACTCTTAAAACACATAAACTATTGTTTCTAATCTACCATTAATAGCAGATCAAGCTCCAAAATCTTTTTCCAAACAAATTTTCGAGCCCTTTTCTGTTTCAAGCAAAACTTCAAAAGAATTTGATCAAGCATGAAAGCAATGATTAAAGGATTTAGAAACATCCACAAGCATAGCACCAAATCAAGTTGCTAGGAGTCTTTAGACTCTTTACATAGGTGTTAGCTCCATTAAGCCATCTATACCTCAAGCTTCTAATAGCAATTTAGCCTTCAACAAGCTCCAATTCAAGCCATAAAGTACAAAGATGTACTACCTAAGACCTATGGCTCCATAACTTGCTTTGGAAGAAAAGCCAAACTTTGTTCAAGCCAAATACAATTCAAACTCCATTTTTGTGAATGGAACATAGATGAGTTATCCAAAACTATGTCATGAATCTACTTCAATAGATGACTATGGTATCAAATGTTTACAGGACTTAGAGTTAGCTCTTTGATCTTGCAATTACTGAACTTTTAGTTGCTGATTTTATTGGTCAATTAAAAGGATGGTGGGATAATATTCTCACTCAAGTTGATCTTGAAAGTGCTTTCTAAGCTATCAAAACCAGATCCTCAAGGTGAGCCCCTTTTGGATGACCAAGCCCAACTAATCCATATTGTTGTAGCATCTTTAATCTTTGTAATTTCCTAGCATTTCATTGGTGATCCTTCTAATATGAAGGATAAAGCCATTAAATTACTCTCCAATCTCAAGTGTAAGTATCTTCACAACTTTTGTTGGTATAAAGATACTTTCCTAACCCCTGTCATGCAGTGAGAAGATGGCAACTAGCCCTTCTAGCAAGAGAAGTTTCTAGTTGGGCTTTCCAAGCTCCTTATTGACAAGGTAAGATCAAAACTCCAAGCCTATTTCAATGGTCCAATTGCATACTATACCCTGGCCCATGGTGAGCTACTAAGCATTGTCCAAAAAAAGGTTTACAAATTTGTTCCAATCTCAAGCTTCAGCAACAATCAAAACATGAACAAAAACAAACTTGGAAAGAACATGGTTCTTTCTATGCCAAATTTGATGATTCTCTTTATCATAAAGAGATTTCCAAATGTAGGAAGTCTTCTAAGCTCATTAGAAAACCTTCCTAACCTTAAGCCCAAAAGCCTCCAAAATATGTCCATCAAGAAACTAAAATGCAAACCAAATGTCCCAAATAGTCATTCAAGCCCAAAGCCTAAACATTTTCAAGCACCTCAGTAACTTGCTTTAGATGTGGCCAACCTTGACACCTAGCTCGTTACTGTAGAATCCAAAAGAAAGTCCAAGCCCTCCAATCACTTGAACCAATTTATGAATAAATCCAAAACCTAGTCATCGACTCCTTTGATTTTTGATTTTTTTAGATGAAGAGCAAGCCCTCCAAGTTGATGAACTTGCCACCTCATCTACTTCAAGCAGTGAGAAATAGGTAAGTGTTCTCACTAAAGATTAGGAACTCATCCCAAAATTAATTATTGTATGGATGATCTATAAGGTAAAACCCAACATCTTTATAAGCTTCTAACTCAAGCACCATCAAGCTTAACCCAACACCCTTTGCTCCAACAAGTCCAAACTCATCAAAATCTTACAACCATACCCAAAAGACTTGACCAACCCAAAGCCCAAGCTAATTACTCTTCATGAACTTCAACATGAAGTTAACCAACACAAGGTAAAAATCAAAGAACTCAAGCAACAAAGATTAGTAGATCATAGTCTATTGCTATCTCTACTTCACCAGTCTCAACATGAGCCTAGTGAACCAAGCATTCCTCAAGCTAATCTAGAAACATCTTTTTCTACCTTGGACCAAGCTGACTTTCTATGCTTGTTGATAGAAATCACAACTCACAAAAGGCTTGTCAATATTACCATCCAAATTCATAATTTCAAGCTAACTACTATAGCATTGATAGACACTGGTGCAAATTTGAATTGCATCCAAGAAGACCTTATCCTGACCAAGTACTATGAGAAAACCTTTGAAGGACTTAAATCTGCAAGTAACCATTCCCTTCCAATTTTGTACAAGCTTTTTGATACTTGCATCTACCAATTACATATCACTATCAAAACTTCTTTTGTTTTCATCAAAAACCTCAAGCAAAAGGTTATCTTAAGGACACCCTTCTTTAACCTTATCCATCCATTTCAAATCACACACCAAGGAATAACCACTACCATCCTTGGTCAAACAATCTAATTCCAACTTGTATACAAACCTCAAATTAGAAACCTCAATCTTCTAAAGGATTTCTCGATTCGAGAATCCATAAAACTAAATCTACTTCTTTGATGAGCACCAAATCACAATATGGTAGATTTTCCATATGCTAAGCACTTTGAATGCAGCACCAAATTGCCATGAAAGCATATCTAATTCAAATGCATTTTATAGTTAGTTGAGTATTGCAAACATAAAATCTAAGCTTTACACGCTAAAGGCATCATTTAGCCTAGCAAGTCACCCCAAAGTTTTGTGACATTTTACGTCAACAAGAATGCTAAAATAGAATATGACACTCCCAGGTTAATTATCAATTACAAGCCCTTGAACCAAGCTTTGGAATGGATTAGGTATCTAATTCCAAATCAAAAAAACCTCTTACAACACCTTGTTATGGCTTTGGTCTTTTCCAAGTTTGATCTAAAATCTAGGATCTGGCAAATTCAGATTAAGGAGGTAGATAGGTATAAGATTACCTTCATTGTACCATCTGGCTAGTAGGAATAGAATGTCATGTCATTCAAACTTAAAAATGCACCCTTTGAGTTCTAGAGGACCATGAATGAGATTTATTTTCAATATTCTTAATTCTTAGTTGTCCATATTGACAATATCTTGGTTTTTTTTTTTCATCCAATATAAATCAACACTTCAAGCACTTGACCATCTTCATAAAGGTCACTTGCAAGCACAACCTAGCCATTTCCAAACTAGGGTAAGATTCCTTGGTCATCATATCCATCAAGGTACTCCCATCCTTATAAAAAGATCAACTCTATTTACTAATAGGTTTCTTGACTAGCTTATTGATAAATCCCTGCTCCAAAGATTTTTAGGAAGTCTTAACTATGTTGTGGACTTTTTTATCCTAACCTTAACCTAGTTTGCAAACCTTTAAATGATTGGCTCAAGAAATATTCAATACCCTAGCCAGCACATAGCCATAGTTCAAGCCATCAAGTAACAAGTTAAGGAACTTCCTTGTTTGCACATTTGCGATCCGAACTTGCATAAGATAGCTAAAAAGATGCCTTAGAATTATGTAATGGTGGGATTCTCAAGCAAGTCCACAGTAAACAAGAACAAAATTTTCACTTTAGCTCCAAGCATTGAAATGATTGTCAATGATAGTATTCCATAATCAACAAAAAAATTTTAGCAATTGTTTTGTGAATCTCTAAATTTCAAATGATTTGCTCAATCAACAATTTTTTCTCTTAATTGACTATCAAGTTGCAAAATATGATTTGTAAAAAGATGTTCCAAAACCTTACATCAAAACAAATTTTCACTAGATAGCAAGCAATTTTAAGCATTTTTTACTTTGACATTGAATTTGTGAAATGTAGTTAAAACTCTTTGCTTAATTTTCTTACAAAAGAATTCTTGTAGGGCTCTCTACCACCCCAATGCCTTGAAAAAGGTCCACCAAGCCTCCCCCTAAACCTTCTATCAAGCCACTTAAAACATGGGCTTAGATTTTTAAAGAAGAAGCATTATTCCAACAAAAATCCTTAAGCTCCTCTGGTTCCCACAATTCATCCTTAAATTCAAATGTCAGCCTAAAGACAAAAGCAACTTTTTTGTGCTTGCCTCTATGACGCTTAAAACCTAGTTAGCCTCTCTTCCAAACTATCCAATACCCTCAAAACCTACTTCTTTGAAGCAAATCAAGCTTGAAACAAGCACTAGTGCTTCTTCTAGCAAGAACACCAATCAAATAACAAGCAATAAGATCTTAAGGTATCACCTACCCCTCTCATTGAAGAGGTGGTTATGGTTCCACTAGTTCCTCTCTTAGAATTAGTTTCAAAAGGCAAAGAGGTGGTTTCTCAAAATACCCCTCCTCAAACTATTTTTCCATGTCACTTTTAAGCAACTTCAAAAAATGTTTTACCTTATATTATCGAGCCCTCTTCAAAAGATTGAGTTGATTGAAAGAGGACTCTTTAACACCAACCCTTAAGTTGTTGCTAACAAAATGTTTTTTTCAAATTGGTTTTATAAGCCTTAGGATTAATGGAAACCCAGATTGTTTTATGAAACTATACTAGTCAAGATTGAATCAATTAAAATCAAGCACCATTACTAGCCAAATGATTGAAGCCAAATTACTCACTCAACTATTCAATTATTTAGGTCCTTCAACCCTCAAATTTGCTTGATTTACAAAACCACTATCAAAAATTCCAAGCCAGCATAACTATGTTTGCAAGCTTCATTCCCAAATTCAACTATTAGGATTACAAACAGGCATGATTTAATGCTTTCTATTGCCAAAACAAATCCCACAAGCATTTGTAGATGTTTTTCTAGGAAACCAAAGCCACCATTTCCTTTCCCCTTTGGTTTAAACCATTGGTGGAATTGGTTTGGCCCAATGTCTAAACTCTTTTTAGACTTAATTTAAGAAAATTTCAACATCTTCTAATCAAAATTCAAACCCTAAATTACTCAAATTTTTTTTCTAAGTTATTATAATTTTGTTATATTTTCATGTTACCTTGGATTTGTGCATAGGAACTCCAGATCATGGATGATTGTTTCACAAGGACTCAAATTCTCAACCAAATCTACAAAGTCAAGTTTTAACAACAATTTTTTGCTACTTAGCAATAGAAAGCTCACAAGCATGGTATCCTATAATGGTTCTCTATGAATCCCCAGTAGTCCAACACCATTGAAGCAAGCACTTCTCAATTCCTATTATAAAAGACACATACAAGTGCCCTCTTTGCTGGAGCAAAAATTGAGTAAG
>JBAPLJ010000774.1:0-18051 GCA_037832345.1 Rhizophora mangle
AAAATCCTTTCTTTCTATTGCACCAAAAAAAAAAAACCTAAAAGCTTATGGGTTATTTAGGGTAGTATCTTCATAACAAAAATTTTTTCTATTTCCCTCATTGCTTTTGCTATTATTGTTGTTGTTTGTTTTCTTATTGGTGTTATTGTGGTGAAATGGGTGGTTTGGAGAAGGTAGCAAAGGAGAGATGGAATAAGAATGGGGCTAAGGCAGTGTAGAGGTGAAGAAGGTGGGGATTTTAGAGGGAATGTTGGTGTTTGATTTTGATATGCTGTGTGGCATTGAACATGCAAGGAAAATCAAGAGTGCATAACAATGGATTGATAAATTTAATTTTATTTTAAGTTAAAAAAAATGTGAGTCCCTTGAGAATTGATTGTATGGATGCTTTTTTTTTCCTTTTCCCCTCATTTTGAAGGAGAAATGTTTTTTTGTTAGTTTACATGGAAAAATTTTTCATGTTATATCAATCCCACATCCAAAATAAGATTAGATAAGTTTGTTTAAGAAAATATTAGATAAACAAAACTTAAAATCTCAATAAATCATTTTATTACATTTCCACTATAAAAATGAGGTACAATAGAAGGCTAGAAACTTTGAGATAAATAAGACATGAAAAACTTGTAGTTTTCTTTAGATGTAAATTTTGACCCATAGTTCCTGCACACACATTGTTGATTTTTTTCCAATTTGCATTGCAAATCCAAAGACAATAATGTAGATGGCCATGTGTTATCAATAGAACTTTTGGTTAACTACAAATTGTTGGTGCACTCCTAGATGGGTAACAATCATGGTGGCAACTATCGCATTGTCTAGGACTTTTTTTTTTATTTAAGATGAATTTGTTTATTATTGTCATTTTGATAGCTTTAGCTAGTGAGGGATGATGCTATTTATTTGTGGGAGATTCACAACTCAAAATTGCTGAAGTATTATTTGATAAATAGTGTCAATAAAAGGCTCTTCAAGTATCTTGCTTACCATTAAAGCTTAAAGACCTTATCTTTCACACTTTTCTCCCCTTCATTGACCCATATTTTCCGTCAGTTGTCACTACCATGGTATACATAGACATGCCTCCACAAATTAATCAACTTGGATTAAGTGTTGAAGTTCATGGAGGCCTAGCCAATGTTGGTGATGCTAGTAACCACTTTAGCATTGCAAAATCAAGCACTTGGGAGTCCAACGCTAGTGAAAGACAAATGAATACTTAAATTCTTGTTATTTGCCCCAGAGGTCCATTCTCCATAAATGAGTACATTTCCCATCAAGCACTTTCTTTTGTTAGTATCTTAAGCTTGTAAGTCATGTAACTATTTTTGTTAATAGATTATCAACTTAACCATAGAGGAAGTTGTAGGAGCCAAAAAGGAAAAGAAAAATGCATGCAAGTTGATGCTTTAAGTGATTCTTGGTGAATGTTCATTGCCTAATGTTAGGATTTGTTCATCACCTAACAATAGGACCTTTGCTCAAATGATAAATCTTTATCCCAACACTAAAATAATAATAATAATAAATAAATGAATAATACGCATAATGCAATATGGGATTATGCATGCAATCATAATAAACTGATAATTGATAGCCATATTTATGTGGCTGAATGATTGATCTAGTAAGAATTTAGCTAGAGTGATCTTAACGTAACATTCTAGGCCCCACACATCATTTCATATTCATTATACATATAATTTTTTGTCCTTGTGAGACCTAAAGTGATGTGAGTTGAATTCTAATTAGATCATGCATAATATTTCCCTATTTGAGCTATGCTAACCATAGGGGTTGGCTGCCTATAAGTTACTAGCTATTGAATGGCCAATAGGAATGCTCTACCTATCTACCACAAAATTGTGCCACTTTTCTGTTTTGGTTTCTTGAAAATTGTGTGATGGAAACCATCAAAAGAATCCTAGAATTTTATCTTTTCTATAGTTTTATTTTCTAGATATCCCATATTCAAAGGAATCTAACCTTTCATATTCTTTATTCTTTAAGAAGTTAATAGAGTGAAAAGAAAACCAAGTTTTGTTGCTTGGGAGAAATAAATTTGCAGTCTTGTTATTTGATTTTCAGTATTGAATCTAATTTGTTTGAATTTCTTGTCAATTTAATTTCTCTTGCTTTTCTTTGAGTTACTGTAGTCATGATGAGAAAGTTAAGGAAGTAAAGCATATATAAAATAAATTCGTATTGTGAAATTAATCCTATTAATTCACAATTTTGATCATTTAAAAAAAAAAAGATTTTTTTGTTTTTAGTTAGTTGCTAGAGATTTTCAAATTGACAATGCAGCTTGAAGAAATTTGATGCTTATTTGTACACCAATAATGGTAGAATTGGTTAATCAAATGTTGACACAAATGATTTGGGAAAGGAATATGGGGCTGACCTTGTCAAAGTTCAATTAGATTTCTTAAAGAACTTCAGTCCAAGTCAATATCATGACACCATGATTAAACAAAGTCATTTACCCACTCTTGCCACTTAAAGGTAATGAATCATAAACTAATTATGTGACATTTGTTCTGAATTGTATTTGGTACATGTTTCAATTGTAATACCTAAGATTTTGAATGGTCACATACATGGACTTGGTTTATAAATGGAAAACTCTTTTTAGAGAGTATTATGGGCATGGCTATTCCCAAAAGGCCTACTTAGCCAATAAATGGGCTAAGGTTTTAGAATTTACTTTTACATTAGTCCAAAAGGGGTTTGGGAAGGACTTTGTTCCAGTTATTCAACATGTGTGTAAGTACTATATATATATATATATATAAACAAATTATTTTAAACCGGCTATTGTAGAGAATTAGTCTAACTTTATGTCAAGGGAGAAAAATAAAATTTTCCTACCTATCCCTCTCTCCTTATCTATATATATATATATATATATATATATATATATATATATATATATATATATAATCTTCCCTTCTTAAAAAAATAAAAATATATTGTCTTGATAGAAACATTATTTATTACTTTAAATTATCTTGTATTATTGTTAATTTATTTTTCAATTGTTAACTTGCATTGCAATTTCAAAGAAAGCTTTTTATTCTTCATTTAAATTAAAATATTTCTCAACATTGTAAAAATTTACATATAAAGGTCTTATGGCAATTTAAATAATAAAATATGTTGTTGGTTTCAAATTTGGCCAAAAATTAAATAATTTGATATTTTTGTGAGCATGAATTTCCTAACAAAAAGAAAGATCCATCAAATACATGTGTCAATCTAATTTTCTTTCTTTCTTTTTTTTTTTTTTTTGGAAAAGTAAAATAACTATTAAAATTAGGTATGCATTAAATTAGTTGGCTTTAGACATATGACAATGATTAATAACTAAGAAGCACACATATAATAATATAGACAACATGTTTTTAAATAAACATAGACACCTAAATCTACTCAAACTATCAAACTCAAATTAGACTCAACTAAATGAAAATGCCATAACCAAGACTCTTCTTTGATAATAGGCATTAAGACAAGTATAAACATCAGTGAAAATATCAACTTAAAACATTCAATTCTTTGTTAAAGGGATTTAAGAATAACTATACCACTCCCATCAAAAAATTGAGAGATAGTTATCACATAATTTATGTTATACCCCTTTTAAGCATTTGGCCCAAACTTAATCATTTGCTATTCATATCTAGTACAAAAAATACATCTAAGATGTAAATATGATCCCCATTCTTTAACTTGATAAGCATTTGCCCCTTTCTCATCACTAGAACATTACTATCATTAGTAAACTTGACTATAAAGTAGATTAACTCATCAAGATCAACAAAGAGCTCTTTCTTTTCACACATATGATTGGTACACCCAATATTAAGGAACCAAGAATTGTAGTTTAGTGTTTTAGCAGTTGTAGTAACCATCATAAGTGCTTCATTTGCAAGATTTAAATCTCTCTTTTATACATAACAAGTTGTTTGATTATGCTCTTAAGACTTGTACTTACTAACATAATAACTATGCTTGTGACATAAGTAACACTCAATATAAGATTTATCATACCTTCCTTTACCACAACCTCTTCCTCAGCCATGGCCTCAACCTTTGAATGACTTATCTAATCTTCTTTGGTCAATGTATTGATTATCACCATCTCCACAATTGTCATAATAACCTCCTCAACCTCTATTGTTGTAGTAATTAATACCATGTTTTCATTCTCTACCATAAAAAAAAAAAACCTTGCTTCTACTTCGATTGATCATTCTAATTACTTTTAGTAGGAGCTTAACTTTGAAGTGCTTACTTTACTAGCTTCTCATTACACTTCTCATTCATGTACTATTTATGAGCTTGCAATATGCCCACAAGTACATCAATTAACATCTGAAACAAATCATGTGCTTTTTTTATAGCAACCATAATATGCTCATACTACAATGTAAGTGTCCATAAAATCCTTTCAACTTTCACCTAATCATTCACCCGCTCTCCATAGATTCTCATTTGATTCATTAGGGCAAAATCTCTCAATGACCAACTCTTTGTGCTTCCATGACATCTATTATGAGTTCTATAACTCATTTCTCTACAATATTTAGCAATGTGTTGTAATCAAACAAAACTTTCATTTGCATACTCTATTGGTTGTAATTTTTCCCATTCAAGATAAGAATTGAAACAAGGATTGTGTTATTCCTATTAACATTCATGACTTTTTTATTTGAACTAGCCCCTTGAACTTTTGTTACTTGTAATATATCCAAAAAAATTTTGATATTGATAACTAACCCCTTAACTTTTATTATTTCTAATTAGACCTCAAATATTTTTTTATTTTCAATTAGACTCCCCAATTTTAACAAAATAACAAAAAGGAGCAGCAAGCTTTTCTAGCAAGAAAATGATGCATTAGTGAGTTAAAGAGGTAGAGCAGCAACCTCTGAGTAGAAACGATCAAGTTTAGGGCAACAACAAAATTGGTGGTGGAAAATAATGGCAAACCTATAGAATTTTGTAAATCTATGACATTTAAGATTTTTCTAAGGTGCGTGGTGGTCAACAATGAATCTCCAACAATGACAAGTGGTGATTTTTGTGACTTTTGTAACTTCAACAACTTTTATGATGGCTCTTGTAACTTTGTGATAATTTTGACAAGACTTGTAAGTTTTCTCTTAATTTGAATAAAAAATACCTATCGTGATATTAGCTCTCAAATTAAACTAGCTTTGATACCATTAATAGGGCACAATAGTTTTGATACCACTGATAAAAAATTATAAGAGTACTATAATTTTATTAATTTGATAAAAATGTCACACAATAATTAAGAAGCACACATATAATAATATACATAATGTGTTTTTATATAATCATAGACACCTAAATCTACCCAAAAAGTTAAATTCAAATTGGACTTAACTAGACTAGCTTTCTATTATAATAAACTCCTAGTATGGATTAACTCCTAATCTAAATTAACATTAACAAAATTAGTGAGTTTTGTCAAATATCTATTGTGGATTCATCATATTATACACATGTTTTAGTTTGAGAATCTTTATTAATTGTTGTATTAGAATTATTGTGTCTGAATTTCATTGAAGAGAGGTTCCTATTAGGAAGCAAAACAAAGTTGCTTCATATACATTCTTGGTTCCTCTAATTTATGCTCCTATTCTTCCTCTTACTAAAGTGCCCACCAATTGTTTTTGTGATATTTTTTACTTTCATTTTTTGGATAATTCACTACAATTGTTTTGACTTTTGATTGTCCAATGTTTGGCTTTTATGGGTGATTTTAGTGTTTTAGTTCAACTATCATTATGCCATAAACTTGTTTTGAGGGATTAATTGTGTATCCTTTTCCAAACTTGCTACTTGTTCTACTATTTTGTTAATCTATTTATTTATTTTCAAAAAGTGATTCTTGATTCTAATACTTTTCACTAATTTTTTTTTTACCATATTGTCAATTATTAAGCAATCATACCAACTATTATAGGTGCCTTGGTTTTGGTTTAGACTTTTCTTGGGCTATGTGGGTATCAATTTTTTTTTCTATTAGTGATGTATGAAAATCAGTTTAGATCAAAAAAATCACATTTTTCATTGGAAGGATAAATGTGTGAATGGTTAGTAGTTACAACTAAAGTAATTATTATGGACATGATGCCCATGCATACAAGCAATTTAAATGAATAATTGTTACAAATTATTTGAGAATATGCTTTCCTATGTGAAAAATGACACTTATTTAGCATAACTCTTATGATTGCTAAGTTTAAAAAAGGGAATTATGGTAAAGGAATTTGCATTAACAAGGTAAGAGGAAGAGGGGATTTAGGGCCAAATTTTGGAGAATTCCCATTAACTGATGTTAAATATAATGCACATCAAATGTAATGCATGTAATTTTGAATTAAGAACTTTCAAAGTATTAGTCTTATAATTATCTCAAAGGTAAACCCTTTATTGTTCCTAAACTTCTTCTATTTCTCTTTCCTTCTTGCATAATTTTAGTCTCCAAATGTTTCTTAGATAGCTAAGAAAAAAGAAAAAATTCAATTATATACTAAGTTCATCACTAAATATCAGTGCAATATAATGTTGCATGTGCACTTATAAATTTAGCAAAGCCAACTTTTTGAAAGACAAATGTGCCCACTCTGATTCACATATTTTATGGGAATCAAAAAAAATTGTTCCCAACAAAAGTATATAAATAGAAAATTTGGATGGAACTTAAGATCACTTTCTTAAAAGTTAGCAATAATAGATCTACGTATTTTCTTTAGAGATATTAGAGTGCTAGATAGGATATGACTAAATTACCATAAATTACTTTCAAAGGTGCATTATTTCCATTTAAGCTTCTTGTTGGAAAATAAAGGCATGCATGTGATTTTTAGATTTTTCTTTTTTTTTTGATTTTTTGGGTGCATTCTCAAGAGGAGATTCTTGATTTTTTGATCAGAACTCCTTCGATGGCTAATGTACACTTACTGCCTTCAATGCAATAATGAACATGACATGAATAGCTAATCTACTATATGTTAGATCGTTACATCTCTAATTAATTAATACATAAAAAATAAAATATGATATAAATACATGAAATAAAATAAAACAAGAGTCCATTAGTTGAAATAAAATTTAGCATTATGTTATCTATCTAAAATTTAGTAATAACTAAATTTATATACATTTAATAATATTAATAAGGTGGCCATAAATTATGGTTAAACACTAAACATAACAACATCTATAATGCAAGCATCAACCACTATTTCTACCATGAAAATCTTTCATAATCTTATTTATACTTTATCACTAATAATTTTGTTTTCTAAACTTAGCAATGATGATAATCAATATTATATTACTTTACAAAGATAATTACAAATTCCAATGTATCTTACAAAAGTTTATAATTGAAAGACATGTCACTAAATTTAGACCAATTAAACACACTAGGGGAGCCTTAAGAAGACAAGAACTAAATTATATTATAACGTTTAAAGGATAATAAAAAAAAAAAAAAAAATGTACTTATAAGACAATGGCTCATGAGAACTAACCTAGGTAATGGCCATAGAGCAAGCCATGCAACTGGGTCTTAAACTTAGAGCTAAGGTGGTTAGTGATTAGGGAGTGATACATGGCATTATGAAATTATGACATGTCAAAAATCAACATGTGGAGCTTCCTAGTCTTTTCTATTGTGAAGCATCTTAGAGTGAACTAAGATTTGGCCAATTTAGTCTTGGCCTTAGCTCAAATCTCTTCTTTTTCTAGGACATCATTGTCTACCTTATCCTCAAAGCCCATGTAGTTGACATTCGAGGACTAGCCAAAGAGAGGGGTCCTCCTTTTTTTTTTTTTTTTTAAAGGAGAATTATAAGGAGTCATAGGACTAGCTAGAGTCCTAGGCTATGAGGGAGGCATATCACTATCTAACACTTTTGATGATGGATCATCAAATAATGAGTGTAAAGCATCATTAGTCTCTCCCCTATTAATATCTTTCATCATCTGCAATATGTCTTCCATTGCTGGTCATTGATTAGGGGCTGTTGAGACACAAACCATGGCTACTTGCAATAATTGTACCATCTCTTCCTCAATGTAATGGTGCCTTATCAACTCCACGTCAAACAACTCAACCATCCATACCTCCCAAATCACCAATTGGACCACCTAGGCAAGTCAATGCCTTCCTTACCCAATGAGGCTTAATTGGGTGCCTTGTTGGTAAAGAGCTTAAGAAGCAATACAACAAAACTATACACATTGACAATAGCCTGCCACATGGTTGGAAGGAATAAAGGTTCCAAATAGTGGGTTTAGATGAAAGTCCAAAATCTAGACATCATGGTAGAGCTGAAGTAATATGTTAGCCAATTTGATGTTGCCATGGACCATTTACTTGCCACATGGACGTGGGCAAAGCCTTTTGTATGCTTAGTGTTATTCTCATCCTATTGCCTAGTCTATTGGAGTTTGGCCCAAACCTTTACTATCTGTAATGTTGTTACAAAAGTTTTGATTTCCCAGTGCAAATAAAATGTTTTGTACAAAAACAAAAGAAAAAGGTTAAGTATTTTGCTACTACTAATAAGGGAAAAAAAAAAAACAAAGGAATTATATAAGCCTCAAATTTGAAAAAAAAAAAAATGGCATAGACACCTTGTGAATGGTCAAAATGCCCTTTAAATGGATAGTTAAGGTCAAAGATTAAGAAGAAGACAATTGGGGAATGATTGGAGGAGAGATTGAGAAAAAGGAAAGAAAAAAAAAATAGATGCACAATGTACTTAATTACCATAATAAATGATGCAATAGTTGTTAATGTTGCCTCTCTTTCCTTCTTCAAACCACCCATTTAATCACAATAGCAGCAACAATAACACAAACAACAACCAAAAGCAAGGACAAAAAAAAAAAAAAAAAAACATTTTTTGTTATGAAGACTCTCTACTTGACATGACCCATAAGATTTTAGGTTTTGCTTGTTGTTGAAACATCATTGCATGAGCTATTGTTAGCTACCTTACTAAGGGGAAAGAAGTTTTATATATCCTCTCATTATCTCATTTTTCTTACCAAAATTTTTTTTTTATTTCTCTCCTCTATAGACAATATCAAATATGGCTTCTACACTACTTTAGTCATGCTATAAGCACTAGATTTTCACAATTTTTTGTAGGTGTCTTTGTCTAGTTACCTATCTTTCATCTTAGCTTTTTTAGGCTAGAAGAATCCTTTTTCCCTAGCATAGGAAATCCCTCCAAATGGTTGATAATTGGTACAATTGTCATAATTGCATTGGCCATTAATTTCAATCCACCGCCCTTCACATGGGTTGTCGACATAAGAATGTTGTTTGAGATAATTGTAGGTTTTTCTATTGCATACATCAATTATGTCTTAAAGCTAGGAGTCATAGAAAAGAAACACTTACTTTTTCCTTCTCCGTCTTCCTCAAAGCCATGCAACAATTTCTTTCCAAGGATGATGTTAGCTCCTCCTAAGACATTTCCCCTACATGATTTTACTGATTCAAAATTCATGATGAGTTATTTTACACTTGCCATTTTTTTTGCATTTACTTATGTCAGGGATCTTCTCCCTCACAAAAGGCATATATTCCCATAATGGTGTTCATATATCTGATAGATAGTTTTGTCTTGGAAAAAAAATCCACCTAATGCTATTTTGATTACTATTGCTTTACATAAATATTTTGAAGTTAAGAATGAATGTAGTAAAGTTAAGGAGGTAGTAGCTCTTGTTGCAAAGAATATTAAGAATCCTTTTGTTAGTCCTTCTAATGAGTTTCTTCCTTAGGCTTTGTTGGTTACTCTCCTATATTTTAATGTTGGTTCGTAGCCTTTGTTATTTTTTATGTTATTTACTTTAAATTTTAATTTATTAATAATAATTATTTGTTTATTTTGAATAAGATTATGATGACACTCATAATGTTGAATTTTAAAGTTTTTTTTTAATATTTTTTATTAAATTTCATCTATACTTCACTTTAACAGAATACAATTATTTCCAAAGCTTTGCCCCATCCAAAGAAAACTGAATAAGGTAGCAAGTCATTGAATTTGCATAATTTGTGTCTATAATTATACCATTTGACATGGTAAGATGATGCAATCTATATTTATTTTGCAAAACCTAGTGGCCTAGTCTTATAGATGTCTATAAAAGTGATTAAGCTAGTAAATTTATCTCTATCCCATTTGAAACTTTCATTTAGACAAGCTTGTCAAATGCAATTTGTTTGTGGCCCATTATTCCAAGCTAAATTACATACATCGAAGCCCATCACTACACTTGTAACCATCTTAAGATGGAGAAGCCTAATGCCCACCAAGTGTTCAGAACTTAGCTTCATAAAGTTAAAGTAAAAATGATATTTTGTTTTTGGTCTTCAGTGTATGTGTTTAGCTCAACTCCAAACTCTTTTTAGAGGGTATCATGGGCTTGGCCTTTCTTATTTGGCCTATTCATCCATAAATGGGCTTAGATCTTTGAATAGATATTTACATTAGCCTAAAAAGGGTTTAGGCAAGACTTTGTTCTGAATATCTAACATGTGCAATTGGTACCATATAAATAAATATATTATTTCAAACAATTATTATAAATAACTAATTTGTGAATATTGTTTTAAAAGATAAGGTAAGACTTTTTTTTTTTTTTGTCTTCTTTCTCCCTCTTTTTTTCACTTAAGAGAAAGTTAATTTTGTATTCTTCATATAAATTAAAATATTTCACAATACTATGAAAATTGATATACAAAAGTTTCATATCAAATTAGATAATAAAAAATATTATTGTGTTCAAATTTGACAAAAAAAAATTAAATAACTTAATATTTTTGCTTGTTTAATTTTCTCAACTAAAAGAAAAAATTCCATCAAATACATGTAAAAATGGCATTTTTTTTTTTTTTTGTTTGAAAAAAAAAAATAATAATTAAAAATATATATACATTAAATTAGTTGGCTTTAGGCATATGATAATGTATTTAATTTAATACAAATAAAAATTAACACATTTTATATAAATTAATTGCAATATTTCTATCCTACATTATTTTGGTAAAAGTCAAAATTCAACTCAAATGTCAAATAGACCCTTTATTTTTGGCCAAAGAACAAACACTTTCCAAATTAACACCTAGTCATGGCCTCATCATTTGATCCATATGCCTTAAATTGATGAGCTTTTGTCAAATACCTATTGGGGGCTTGTTATGATTAATGTATTATTGATTAGAATTAATGTTTGTGCTTGAATTTTGTTAATGAGAGTGGCCCATTAGGAAGCAAAACAAAGTTGCCCCATTCAAGTTCTTGGTTCCTCTCATTTATATTTTTATTCTTCCACTCGCTAAACTCCCCACCATTTTTTTGGTGATTTCTTTTTTCATTCTCTGGACTGTTCATTACATGTATTTTGGCTTTTGATTGTCCAACTAGGTTCTTAAAACTTTCCAAATGTTAGTCCTATAATTATCTCAATTTAACCACTTTATTGTTGCTAAATTTCTTCTATTTCTTTTTCCTTCTCGCATTTTTTTAGGTCTCTAAATGTTTCTCAGATTGCTAATAAAAAAGAAAAAATTTGATTATATACTAAACTAATTAAAAAATTTTTGTGCAATGTAATAATGTGTAGACACTTATAAATTTAGCAAAGCCAATGTTTTGAAAGACAAATGTGCCCATTCTGATTCACATAATTTGTGGGAATCAAAAACTCAGCCTTGACCAAAGTATGCAAGTATAAAATTTAGATGGAACTTAAGGTCACTTTCTTACAAGTCAAAGATAATAAATGTATGTATTTTCTTTGGAGATATTTACGACGTCAAAGAGTGCTAGATAGGATATGACTAAATTATCTTCAATTACTTACAAAGGTGCAATGTTTCCATCTGAGCTTCCTATTGATGGATAAAGACAAGCCTATAGATTTAAAATTATTTTTTTATGCAATAATGAAAGGAGCTTCTTAATTTCTTGATCAAAACTCCTATGATGGCTAATGTGTACTTATTGCCTCCAATGCAATAATGAATGTGACATTAATGACTAATCTGTTGTACGTTAGATTGATGCATCATCAATTCATTAAATACATGAAAATAAAACACAATATGAATACATAAAATGAAATGAAAGGTCATTAATTGAAAAGAAATTTAACATTATGTTATCTATCTAAATTTTAGTAATAATTGGGTTTATATACAATTTATTTTACTAATAAGATGGGCATAAGTTATAGTTAAACAACTAAACAAGTCAACATCTGCAATGTAAGCATCACCCACTATTTTTGTAATGAAAGTCTTTCTTAATCATTTAATATGTTATCACTAATAATTTATTTTCTAAGCTTAGCAATGATGATAATCAATATTATACGATATTATAACAATAATTATAGATTTTTGCATCTATTAAAAAAATTTACAACTAAGAGAAATGTTATCATATTGGACCAATCAAACATGTTAATGGAGCCCCAAAAAGGCAAGAACTAAATTATATTACAACATTTGAAATATTAGAAAAAAAAATAAAGGTAAAATGAAAAGGAAAAAAAGTGTGCCAGTGAGAATCGACCTAGAGAGTGGTCGAAGAGCTACAGATCTGAGCATGGCTTAAACTTAGAGGCAAGGCAGCTAGCAATAAGGTGGTGATACATGGGATCATGAAATAACGATGTGTTGGTGGTCAACATGCAAAGCTACCTACCCTTTTCCTCTATGAAGCATTCTTTGGCCCATGCCAAGATGGACATGTGCTGACATTTCATTGCGGGATATGGTGGTCGTGTGGGCCACCACTTGTTGCATTTTGACCAACTATTCTACTTCTTTTGTTGCTTTTCATAGTGCCTAAGGTCGATTTGTAATTTTTATTTTTTTATTTTTTCTATTTTTTGAGTGAAGGGGACCAAATCACTTGAGTAGAAAAAAATTTACAATCACACTCGTGCAAAAGTCTCATCATATTCTTATCTTGATGATCAAGCCTTCCAATAATTGAAAGGAGAAAAGTGTTGTGCTCAAACAAGTTTTGGGGCAGCTAATCTAAATAGAAAGCTAGCATGGAATTATTCTTTGTTCAAATCTAACTAGATGTCAATTTGGAAAGCACTTATTCTTTGTTTAAATCTAAAAGGCTCATTTTCCATTCAAGTTGGATTTTGGCTTTTAATAGAATAATACAAGATGAAATTATTATAACTAATCCAAATAGAATACTAGCTAATTTAAATTATACCTAAAATTAAAAAATTAATAATTATTTTATTTTTCTAAAAATAAAATTAATGGAAATTGTGATTAGTATATGTATTTGTGAGAACTATTCCTTTGTTGGGAAAATTAGACTATAAAAAATATTAGGTTATTTAATTTTTCTCTAAATTTGAAAACAATAACATTTTTTTTATTAACATAAGTTTGAAAGTTATTCAACCCATTTGTTAATTGTTTGTATTCTCTATATCATTCAATAATTTGATATCAATATTAGTTAATATATGTAAATTTTAATATTGAGTATGATAAATGCTTGATGATAGGAATTCAACTATAGGCTATCAACCCCAAAAGGAGAATAATGAAAAAAAAATATTATGGTATACAATATAAGGCATAATTATTCTTTGAATATGAGATTATATGAAATTATAAAAAATATACTAACATTATTAGTCAACTTGGACAAAATTCATTAAATGATACTTTCGTATGTAATATAACATAAAAATCCTCATCTTCACCATGCAACTCTAGTATCCCTATCTTCCGCTCATAAGAAACCTTATTTTTTGAATGATAGCATTGTAGATGTTAAAGTATATAATCGTTTTTTACTAGTACTTGTACCCACCTTAAAATTATTAATTGTGTATTAATACAATTATTATGAAAGTTTAGATAAATGATATAATGTCCAATTTCCCAAAAAACAAAGCAAACAAAGCTTTTATGAGATGATATTATGTAAGAACAATATATAAGAGTGGATCCCCAAGCTCATTACCAACCCAATAGTTGAAAATTTTGGACTTTGGATAAACAAATACATTATTATCTCAATATTAGACTCCCTCCCTACTTCTATGCTATTTATGTAAAATGTACACATTGTTGAAGTTGATTAGACAACCAAGGTTTCTCAATGGCTCCAACATTTTCCTTCTTTCATCATGCTCATCCAACATCTCCAAGACATTATGAGAAATAAGGATAATGGTAAGACCTAAAACAATAACAAATACTTCTAGCATGCCACTGTTGTAAATGAAATGAATTTTAAGATTGATGAAAATAATATTAGGGACAAAACATCTCAGTGACATGACAAGGTTTGAGATAGAAAAATTGATAGTGCCACAAGTATGAAAAAGCAAAGAATAACCTTTTAATCAACTAAATATGAAATGGAAGTGTGTGTTGCCAACATGGGAAGAGGATGATGTGTCAAAGTGAGTGCAAATGGAAAAAGTTATAGTTTCTCCACTACTTAAAGTTTCAACACATAAATAAGGTAAGAGATTAAAAGAGATAGAATCAACTCAAACACAGTTCTAATGCCTAAAGTCAACTAACATGGTCATGATATGAACTTGATAGAAGTTTGGAAAAAATTAAGAATAAGTAAGATAGTAAATTTTGTTAGTTTCATCAAAAACCTCATTTTCAAAATTTGGCATTGCATAGTGTTTAGTTGTTTAACTAAAACTTATCCCTACCTTGAAAAATATTAATTGTGTATAAATGCAATTATTATGAAAGTTTAGATAAATGACATAATGCCCTATTTCACATTATATTGATGATGACAATTAAGCTAACTCATAATTTCTTAAAAAAAACATAGCAAACAAAACTTTTATTAGATGACATTACATAAGAACATTATACAAGAGTGGATCCTCAAGCTTTGTACCAACCCAATACTTGAAAGTGTAGAATTTCAAATACACAAATACATTGTTATCTTAATATCAAACTCCTTTCCTACTCATATGCTCTTCGTGTAAAATGTCCACATTGTTGAAGTTGATTAGATAGCTAGAGTTTTTCAATAGCTCTAGCATCTACCTACTTCCTTCATCCTTATCCAACATCCTTAAGACATTGGGAGGAATAATGATAATGGTAGCACCCAAAAACATAGCAAATACTTCTAATACACCATTATCATAAATGAAATGAAATTAACAAAAATAATTTTAGGGATGAAATGTCTTAACGACAATGACATGGTTTGAGTCAGAAAAATTGATAGTGGCACAAGCATGAAAAAGCAAAGAATAACCTTTTAATTAGTTGAATCTAAAATGAAAGGTGTGTTGCCAACATGGAAAAAGAATCATGCATCGATGTGAGTGCAAGTGGAAAAAGTGAGGGTTTCTCCACTACCCAATGTTTTAGCACGTTAATAAGGTAGGAGATTAAATGAGACACAATCAACTCAAACAAGGTTTTGAAGGCTAAAGTAATTCAAAGTAGTTATGGCATGAACTTAACAAGACTCCATAAATGATTAAGAATGAGTAAGATGGTATTACAATCCTTATGATCTGTCAATTCCTTGGAAATTGGAGGTGAGGGAAGAAGTTTTGAGAAAAAAATGGAAATTTTCAATAACAATTGAATTATTCATGTAAAAAATAACAACTAATGTAGTGGCTATTATTCTCCTCCACCTTAGAGTTAGCTTGGGCTGAGCAATTGAATCCATGGCATGGTGGGAGAGAAAAAGTTTCATTATAAGAAAAGAGACAGAGAGAGAGCTTTGTGAAAAATCAAAAGGAGAGAAAGGTTGCTGCTTATTTATAATCACCAAAATTAGTATGTTGTGCGAGAAAATTTGTACTTGTGTGTTAGAATAACTATGAGTGATGTGAAATTTAGACATATCTTGGGTAGCTTGAGAGAAAAGGAGGGCAAAAAATGGTTGTTGCACCTATTTATAAAAGGCCTATTTATAATCACAAATACTTATTTTTTTTTTTGTAAAAAACATGGAATTGTTGTGCCAGAAAAACTAAAAGTAGCATTGTAGGTGAAACTTTTTATTGTGTTAGCCAATAAAGCTATAGAGCTTAGGATGTGAGAATATAAGAAGGCAACTTATCAAATACAATATAATAAATGTACTTGACTTTTATATTTAATAGTTTAGTTACTTTTATCCTTTGATTACTCTTAAATCATGATGATGAAAATAGTTTATAAATTATGATGTCACCTTTTTTGATTAAATTCAAATAGTTGAATCAATATTAAATTTTTCTTTATTTAAATATGTGAAATATATTTACTATTTGAATACCAAAAGTTTGACTTGGTCATTGTATGAACATATTTTACTTGATGTTGGTTGGCAAATTTAAGATGTAAAATGTAATGGTGGCTAAGATACCATCAATAGGTTGGAAAGCATCAATACCCCGACACACTTCATATCTCATTTACACAAACAATGCAACATCTTTGATAACTAATCTAATGACATTTTTTTTTTTAGTTTTAAACTTTGCAAGAGACGTTAAAATTAATAATTATCATTATAATATTTTATTATATTAATTATTTTTCTTGGTTAAGCTTAAAAAATAAATCACTACAACCTAAATTTTTTTCCTTAAAATAACATAACAAATTAAAATAAAAGATTGTAATATTTGAGTTAATGATTTTGATATTAAAAAATATAATTTTTACAATTTAACTTTGAATCTTAAAAATTTTCTTATGAGAAGAAACAAAATAAATTTATTATTTATTTTTCTATTTTTATTTATTATTCTATATATATATATATATATATATACATACACACACACACACAAGTATATGCACATCTTATGTATACACCATTTTTTTTATATATTATATAAATAAATAATATATTTAATTTATATAAGATTTATTTTAGTTTTATATATATAGTTATTATTAAATTTAATTAATTTTTTTATATATAATAATTTATTTTTATTTTAAATATTTATAATATCTTAAAAATTATTCACACATATACATTCATATATTTTTATATACACATTTTGTAAATAGTATAAACATATAAAATATATATAATATATTTGGAAATTTTTTATAAAATTAATATATGAAAAATACATATTAAATAATATTTTTTTATCTATTATAAATTAAAAACAAAGAATTATGATAGGTTATGCCTCTTATAATTTGAACCTAAGATAGGTGTATGGTGCCAAAGGACACAACCACTAGTCCAATTACCCTTAAACAATTATTTATTGTATTTGTTGAGTAATAAATATGACTTTAATAAATAATTAAAAATAGTTTTTGAAGGGTTTTGAACCCATGACTTATGAATTGCAACTAATTGTTGTGACTATTGGACTAAATGATTATTATGTGTCAGTTATTAATTAATTGCTTTATATGTTATTTCAAAATAAATGACAAAAAATAAAGAAAAGTTTCATCCTTAGCATTCAAACTCATGACTATCCAATGAATGGCCAAGCTATTAATTAGCAGACCAAAGATGTCTATTGAGAAATGGTCATTACCATATTTATAAATATCAAGGGCTTGTCATTTGTTCAAGAGATCAAAAAATTTTTCTTTCTTCTCTTGGTTTCTCCATTATTATATCAAGGATCCATTGGTCTATAACATTGCCATAGAAATATTATAGACATTTTAGAGAGAAATTCTAAAAATACACCAACTTCTCAAGGGCTTGATTATAGTAGTGCAATTTGCAATCAAGTGTGTTTCATTTTATCTTGTGAGGCAAGTAGCATAAACCTCTATTGGAAATTATTGAGGGAAATTTTTGCCTTAAGGAGAGTGGCATTAGATATATGATTTGAAGCAATCATCTTTCAAATTTCAATATAGTCAAGAGTTTGAATCAATAATCTTAAGGCAAAATTTTCCTAACTATAGCTATAATGTTGAAAGAATCGGTTTCAAACTTTGCTAAATTAAAGTGGTTGGTTGGA